>PXOD01000704.1:0-31317 GCA_003012165.1 Paramyrothecium roridum
CGCCGCTGATTACACAAAGCCACGAGAATCATGCTTCCCCCGAGCTCGCCTTCTGATTGAGCTCTGCCAAGTGTCGGTCCAGTTCTCTTTGCTCCATTCATCATGCCTGCGCGGGCCCACGCCCGGCGGATCACCAGGAGCCACGCCCCCCCACCGAGTGGCTCCCCTTTCCCCCCCCCCCCCCAAGTGGCTCTCCCCGTGGCTCTTCCTGTCAGGTACGCGAAGGTTCGCCCACTGCCCTGGCACACCCCAGCCAGCCCAGGACCCGAGCGCTTGGAGAAGGCCAACCCATCCGCAGCGGCTAGCCAGGACAACTTTGTCGCATGTGGCATTGTGTGGCTGCAGCGCAGAGACCGCACGCTTTACCCGTCGTTCGCCCTCCCGCTAGATCGGACGGGACGGCGGCTCAGATTCGTCCCAATTTTCTCGAACCTCAATCTGTTGGAAACAACTAACTGCGTCCAGGCTTTTGCTTTGCTCCCCTTAGCGCAACTTCTAAAACAACGTCTGGTCCCTGTCTCGTGACTCCTTAGCCTCCAATCCGCAGGCGACATAAAACCTATCTGATACAACATCGCGCCGAAATCCGCCTGATCTTGGTTGACGAAGCAATCCACTGGCGCTCTGTTTCCAGTCTCCCGCTCCGGAACTGGGGTCGCAAGCCCGTTTATGCGTCCGCCATTATCCCGGCACCAGCCTGCTCAAGTCATCATTCCATCAGCATCGCCATTTCCAGACCCTGTTTGCCAGCAAATGCCCCGTCTGGCTCATCATTGCGCCCCGAGCTTCAACCTGGCAAGCGATCACGACCAGCCCACACGGCCTGCATGCTCGAGGCATTCTCGCCATCGTTTTCCTCTGCGCGGCCCCCTGAGCATCCTCGCGCCCCGCCCCGATGATTCGGTGCTCGATCCACTTTTCCCCCACTCATTACCCGTCCGCATGAACGCATAAACAACGCCAATTTCCCCTACGACTCTTCTAGCCGCTTTCCATCCCCCGGGCTGATTGAAAATCCATGAACTCTTGCCCAAGGACACGTTATTGATGCAGTGAGCCTGCGGGCACTAGAGCTAAGCTAGCAGAGCGCGCGAATTCACGGCGGCGTCGGCCAGCCCGGCCTTCCACTGGTTCTATCGTTGGTCCCGCACGGATGCAAGGATCCCGCCATCATTTACACGTGTGGAGTCCCTTCGAGAACCATACTATGTAGTAGCAGCCACGGAGTGACGGCATGCTTGCCGGCAGAGAGGGAGAAAGGTGAACTGCAAACTAATGTCCCATCAACGTACTCGCAGTATTGAGCAATCTCTCCTTATTATCTAGATGTGACGAAGCAAAGAGATTAACCTCCATTTATATATATATATATATATATATATATATAGAATATTAATTGAGAAAAACAGAAGAGAAATACAATAAATTTCTAAGTTTATTCTAAGAATTCCCGAAGATTTTACGAAGATCCTTGGGCCTCATAGCTTTCGAGACCCAATTGAGCTAAAGTAGATTTGCAGTTCGTCTTCGTTACCCACTCCTTTTTGCATGGTGCCCGGCAGAGCAATTCTCTGGGAATTTACCTCCTCTCGCGTCACCTGCGTTGCACGTTCGTCACACCAAGATAAGCTTGATCACTAGTACGGAGGCGTCGTCGCTCGAATTTCTTTTTTGCATACTAAGTAATTGTACAACTCATCTGCTGATACAACATAATACATATTTGTCCTCGAAGTTGAAAATGAAATAGAAAAAGAAAAAAAATGATTACAGCTGTTCCCCCCTTAACGCCCTTGATGTTTCCCATTTTAGCATCTCAGCCATAGCCACCAATGCTCGTCGGCATCCTTGTATTTCTGGAAGTTTTCCGAGTGCCAATCCTCAATAGCTGCGTCCGCCCCCTGCCATGAATACGTCAACCGAATCAATATTTTTTTCTGGCCCTGGTCCGCCCCGCGCCCTCCTAGCGCAGATCAGCCCAGAACGACTTGCGCACGTCTGCCCGTGCCCTGTCTGCCTGGGTCGATTTCGGACCCTGGCTCCCATGATCCATCCGCACTTTATGCAAAATTGTCTGACCTGTCCACCCAAATGTCCTCGAGCTCGGCGAAGCTGTGGAAATGGACTGGCCGGTGCTGATCGCTATAGAATGGCAGCGGCGTGTCCAGCTTGACATGCACCGACTTCTTCTCCATGCCGGCAAAGGCGCTTCCCATGAAGCTGTAATTCCATCTTCCGTCATCCGGTACCAGGAAGAAACCCCTAAACCGGGGGCTGAGAAGTAGCTTTCGCTTCTCTCCCATCGTGGTAGTGAATCCCTGCGGCTGGTCGCTCTGCAGGTCCTTGTTTTCCGCTCCCCACTTGTACCCCTCGGGCGTCAGACCCCAAGCGGACAATGACACACTGCCGGGCGTGAATGCGACCGAGACAGTCACGGTGCTGGTTTTGTCCCATTGACTATGCGCATCAAGCAACTTGGCGTGTTCCGTTACGTCTGCCGCCGGCATGTACGGAAGCTCGTTGCCCGACATCGTGTGGATGACGCCCAGCGGCTCCATGCCCTCCAGGAATTCACTTTTAGGCAGTTGCTGGGGTAATTGGACGTTTCGCAAGCCGCCGATTTGAGGCATCATGACGATACACTTGATCTCCTTGACCTGGTCGTTGTCGGGAGCCGAAGAACCGTAAAGGTAGCCGGCTACCTGCACCCTGAGATCGGCAACCGTGATAAATTTCTTCAGGATGTTATTCGGCATGACGTAAGTGATGTCGTCCAGGTCAGTGTCCACAGATGAAACATAGATGTTCTTGGCTCTGGTCCGCAAGTTCGAGGTGGCAATAGCCCTTGTGCGCCACTCAGTCTTTGAAGCAAAGGTCTGTTGCTCAAACTGAGATGTTGTGGTAACAATGATGTCTTCGCCGTGCACGTTTTGCGTTTTCGTAGTGACGGCAGTCAGCTGCTTTTGCTCTTGTTGCTGCTTCTCGATTTCTGCAGCTTGCTGGCGTTGCATAGATGGTGCCGAAATCTCCATACCAAGGATGATATCTCGCACTTCTGTAGTTGTCAAGCTAGACACATTGACGTTGTTCTTCTTGCCGTAATCGTTCAGGATGAGGTCACGCAGCTGCGTCTCGACCTTAATCCAATCCTCATCAGTCAGTGAGGGCCAGATGTGGTGATCATGGGTGATGACCGTCTTGTCAGGACGCAGTATCAGCTTGGTCTTGTCTGGGTTGACGTGCAAGGCACGAAGAATGAGGACCAGACGCGAGAACGCAGTATAAGAAGAGATGCTCTTCAACCATTCGTCGTACAAGTTGAAGAGTACCATCTGCGGCTCTGTAGCTCGAAGAATCATGTCACCCAGCTTCTCCACCTTCATCGCAGCTTGGAAGGGAAGCTGCAACTCGGAGGCTCGAATGGAGATGTTAGGGAAATCTAAGAGATGCACCTCGAGAGGATCGAGCAGACCCTTACGAGTCACAATCAATTGTTTCGGTTGCTCCTCAACAGGCAAGGATCGAATCAAAGCAGCAACTTCTTCGGCAGTCTTCCACTTTGCCAGTTGACCGAGACGCTTCTGTCCCGCCCAGACACTTGTGTGAATAATCTTGAGGAAGAGCTGTCCGGTACGGGGGTTGAAAATGAAGATGGCGCCGTTAATTGGCTTAGTCGTCAAGTTGCCTTCAAATGTCTTGTGAATTGTCACACGGTAGACGTTCGTGTCGTCAATGAACAGCTGCGTCTGGTTGCTAAACAGTTCCGAGTAGTTCTGGGAGTTCAGGAACTCTTGGTTGCTCTCTGAGGCATACAGCTGAAGACCCTTGCGAATGCGCTCACGAAGGACGTACAAGGCAGGGTTGGCTTTCATGATCTTGGCCATCGCCTGCTGAACGAGGACCTTCAGACCAGGGAAATACATGCCGTATGCAGAGTACAAATTGTAAGCCAGATCAATCCCGATCATCAGACCGGTCGCTGACGGGTAGATACTGGCGCTGTCGGTCGTATAATCAAGATACTTTGCGCGTGTGTAGCGCTCGATATCGTGGGAGTCGTAATCACCATAGCGCAGCTGGACATCGACCCAGAACTTTTGTGTCGTGGTTGCCTCAATTACATCCTTGGTATCATATAAGTGCGATGGCCGGGTGACATTCCATTTGTGACTAGCAAACAAGAGAATATCTGCGCAAGAGCTGTTCATCTTGTAGGACTTTCGGGGATGGATAGTCTCCTTCTGGACAGTTTCGATGCCTAGTGATTCGAGCTCCTGGTCGAATACTTGGCACAAATCCATGACGACCGACTCATGGATCTTCTGCCACAAGTGAGCTCGGAAGATTTGAATAAGCGAGATTTTTAAAGTGGGGATCTTGCCGTGCAAAAAGATACCTGTCAAATCCAGTTGCACCTGGAAACCCACGTACACGTTGGCTCTGTTGATCGTGGGCGACCACCACAACGTGAAGCGTCGGTTCGGAATTTGATTCAAACCCGATCTTTGAGCATTTGTGAGCTTTTTAAATTTCATAGATTCTTCGAAACCGCTAGCCTTCTCCCAAAAGAGGCCTTCCCATGACGGAAAACCAGTGGCTTTGAAGAGTGTGTGCTCGAGAATAGTCTCAACATTACCCAAAGCTTGGATAACATCGGTCCGGTACGCATTCAGGTTCCACAATTTTCCGTCGTGTCGCTGACTAGTCCACCAGAATGGATTGCTCTTCATGAGCTGATAGATCTTAAAGTCGGCACGGACACGGAAGCCCTTGTCGAAGCTGAGAGTGCTTCGATCCTTTTGGAACAAGGTGTTGATGCGCGGCAAACCACGATCCCAGCTGTCCTCGAGATCCTCAAGGGTCAGACGACGGTTCTGCTGGTTGGCTTCAAGACGTTTTTGCGAATATTCGGTCCAGACTCGTTGAGAGTCGATGAATTCGGCTTCCCAAGGAATGATGTAACGGAAGATGTTAGGAATCAACGTCTCCTCGTCGTGAGTCATTCCTGAACGGTAATGCGTCACGCCAGTATCTGTTTGCTTCGACCAACGTTTGTCACTAGCAGGAATCAAGATGTGAGAGCCAGAAATCATGCCGAGGCCACCGAGTTCCTTGGGTGTGTAGAAGACCGCGGGAGGGAAACGCGACGGCATCTTCGAGTTCAGTCCAATCTTCACACGGGTCTGAATCTTGGTCTCGCATTTGACGATAGTGTCGAGCAATTCAACCGTAGACACAGCAGCCTCACGGTAGTAGGTAAAAAGGGCAATCAACGCTGTGTTCCATTTGTTGGCAATCTTGGTGAAAGTGGTTGAGCCGGAAGACATGAGAATTTGACGAATTCGGTTGTTGAACTTCTGGATATCCTCTTCGGTAACCTGTAGGAATGCATGAGCTGTTCTTTCCTTGGTTGTGTTGTCGACCAAAGACCAGACACTATCCTTGACTGGGAATTCGTCGTTTTGGTTTCGAATCTTGGGCAAGATTCGAACCTCGAATCCGCACATCGAAAAGAGCAGATTGGGATTGTCTCGACTGTAGACACTAACAAAACTCTCATCCCATTCAATGGTCGTGACGGAGCGTGGCAGGCGGTTCTTCAAATCCCAGAAAACTGCACGACCAAGGTTCACATCGTGACGCATCAAGCGCATACGAGAATCCTTCGGCCAGCACTTCTTGGTCTTGTATCCAATCACGTTCTCAAAGTTGGGGTCCGGCTGCTCCGTGAGGAAACGCTGAATGAGGTCCCTAGACTCCTCGGCTGTGAAGCGCAGGAAAACCCAAATTTTATCGATGTAGCGACTATACAGGCGGATAGGGTGTCTTGACTCGGTTTCGCGGTCTCGGAATTGCAAAAAGTCGTTGGGGCTCTGAGGTGGGCCAGCAATTTCACTTGCTCGCTGGGGGCCCAAGAGCAATAAATCGAGAACAAGACCATAGTACTGGAAGACAAAGGCCGAGAATTGAAGGCCGCGAATCATGCCGTAACTGTTGACATGATTCATATCCTTGTAGGTAAGCTGAACGTTGTTCTTCGCAGTAATGTAGTCAGCAAGGTTGTGGTCCATGATCAATCTCAACAACGAGTTGAGAAGTGTCAGTTCCATCTTTTCGTAGACCTTCGAGAGTTCGGTCTCAATCATGACATTGCATTCACCATTCTCGGTTTCCCATACTTGGCTGAGATTGTTGATACCCTGTGCCCATTTGTATACGAGTAGAGGTGGCACCTCGGAGTCTGAAGGCTTGATCCATGCAGGGAAGAGATGTCTCTGGTCTGCTTGGTACCACAAATATTGGTCGAGATAGGCGTCACTGATCTTCTCAATTGGCTCAATATCATATACGGGATTGATGGTGCTGTAGTTGTCATTCATGTCAATGTTGACTTCTTTGAAGGCACGCTGCGTCAACAAGAAACGCTTGATTCGCTCGAGAGTGGTTCCAGGACTGTCGTAAGCTTGCTCGATAAGAGCCAGTTCTTCACGCTGGCTCTGGTTTAGGCGACCTTTGACGGAGTACGCTTCTCGCAGGCGTTCAAGTGCGAGGATGAGAATTTTCGTGTCGTGCTTGTATGACACACTGGGGAAAGGAATGGGCGAGAACTTGCGAGACTCCAACCAGTGAACGGTAGTTGTGTAAATCGCGACGGCTTCCTCTGAAGAGACGTACGGACCGTCCTTCATGTGGTTGTGCTGACGTTCCTGCTCAGCCTTCAGCCAAAGGCGGGTCAGACGGCCGACATTCTTCTTGGCTACAGTCTTGTCGACAGTGGCACCTCGTCGAATACGTTCTCTGTTGTAGTGAGCCACAGAGATCCACCAATCAGCCTTTGACTTGACGTATCGGAGAATAATATTCTCGATTGGTGCCGGTAGGCCTGGCACTTTCCAGGGAATGTTACTCTTCCAGCACCTCCAAGCCTCGGACAAATGCTGCAAGACCGTGTTGACCTTGTTTTGCTTGATACCTTCCGGCATCATGTCCATTAAATCAGCCATCACTGAGGCACGAAGTTCAAGGTCGAAATGGGATTCGACTCGCTGCTTGGTCACGGTCTTGGCAACTCCTTTGCTATGTCTTCCCTCGAACTGACGCGAGAGGAGATTACCCAGCCATCGTTCCAACAGTGGAATAATACCACGCATGAAGAATAGCCAAACTCGCCACGCTGGGGCCCAGAAGCCACATCCAGGACCCTTTCCTACAGGGCCGGAGTTGAATCGGTAGTAAATCAAATGCTTCAAGTCCTTGCACGTTCGGATTTGATGCATGAGCTTGTATTTGTAACGGTACATACCGGTCAACTGTCCGACATGGTTGAAGGCGTACAAGATACCGTCAGCTAGCTGGAAGGCATCAATATTGCCAAGCCGGTACTGGACTTGAGCATCAACGATCAACTTTGTCAATCTGAGGATTTCACGCATCAAATGGAACGCATTTCCAAAACGCGACTTCTTTCGCTCTTTAGTGGTGAGCGTCTTGACGGGTTTCAAGTTGAAGTTGTAGTCAAGATGAAGATATGTCAAGTTCTTTCGGTGAATCAAGAGGTTCAGCATGTTAAAACCTTGGCGACATACTTGAAGGCCAGCTTCTACCCAGTCGATGGAGGTTTGCTGAAAGAATTTGGTTGATTTCAAAGACCGTAACAAATTCTGATTGTTTTGCGCCTTCGGCTTCCTCTTGTGTAATTCGTTGAGAACGTAATTCTTCAGCAACTTCTGGTAGGACACTCGAACCTTGACGGGCGGTCGATCCGAAGGCGGGTGCTCGAGATACCAGTGCTTGATCATTGGTACATCCTGCGCACGAACCATACGGCCGGAACGCCGGTCGAAAGGGAACGGAGCCCACCACAGCTCAATTGCCGATGCAGTATACTCGTTCTCGATCTCTTCGTCCGCGAGGAACGGCTCAACTCCAGACGGAAGTTCAAAAGCTTCCTCCTCAGGCTCCTCGTTATTGCCAGGGCCGAAAATCTCGTCTTCGTGAGATAGTTCCACGTTCTTAGGAGCCACTGTTCTTGAAGATATAGGGCTAAAACGACCATCGAAGTGGAATGTAGGCAAATCGGGTTTCTCTGGGCGGTCAAAGACCACCTGAGGCCGGGAGTGCCAACACAAGTGGACACTGCGAGGCAACGAATTGTAAAGATATGGGTATGCAACCCGGAATTCTGTGCGAGCGGGGTTGCGGAAGATGATGCGGTCAATGGCATTGAACTCTCCGAAATCTTCATCGTTGGGATCCATGTCCTTGTATAGAGGTTCGAAGCGTGGACCACCGGGCAAAGCAACATTCAGGGCTTTGGCAGTGAGGAACTCTTGTAGGTCAAAGAGGTAGAAATAATTCTTGTCCAGGACTTCCGTGAGAAGGGGTCGGCTGAGACGGAACAGCGTCGCCATCTGTGGCAAAGTCATGTTCCAGGACTTATAGCTTGGGCCGTTCACATGAGGGGTATCTAAGAGCGGTCGGTGGTCGTAGAACCAGTCCAGAACAGCCTCGTCTTCCTCTTCGTCGAGCTCCATCTGGATAGGCTCAAGTGGCTCGACATCCTCGATGTTTTCAGACCATGACAGCGGCGGCTCCTCGTCGTCGAAGGGAGGGAATCGCATGCGCTTGAAAAGTCTTCGGTCGACTTTCTCTTTTCGCATGAATGTCCACATCATCGCCCACTGGGCGAAGAAAACAGGCTCGATGACCCTGGGAATTTCGTTGACCAAGGTCAGGCAGCCGTTGACATGGTAGAGGACTTTCACTTCACGTGCGGACTCCCAAGGCATGGGCATGTTTTCGAGAAGCTTCAAGACCGCGTGCGGCATGAACTTCAGGGCGCCGAGGTAGCTTCTCTTGTCGTTGGTGTACTTCTTCTGTGACACGTCGCCGATGTCCTTGACAATCTTTCGCAGATGCTCAGGTGGCATGTCGGCCTTCTGCGCCTGGACAAATCCGGCCTTGCGCTTCTCGCCGAAGCGGCTGCGCTGGTTGCGAAGCCATTCCTTCTTCTTCTGCGCAAACTTGGCAATCTGAGGGTCGACCGGTGGGTGATAGCCTGGCGGAGGGGGAGCCGGGGCTGATGGAGGTGGAGGAAGGGATGATGATGGAGGAGGAGGCGGCGGCGGCGGTCCCCAGCCGGGAGGAGGTGGTGGTGGAGGGCCCGACATGATGATAACTCGATGCGCTCCAACGAATGCGTGTCGTGGAGCTGGTTCGAGAACTGCACGCCGTCGCGCGTATCAGAACGCGCTGGCACACCTGATTTCTGGCTCCCGGGATGAGTTGTCGGTCGTTTTCAGATCGCAACCGTTGGCCGTTAAGTTTTGTAACCTTTTCGTAGGTCCGTTCGCTGACGACCTTGGTGGCGTTGATGGAATGCTTCCTACTCGAAGCTTGTCGCCTGCGAACACAAATTTGCTGGGGACAAGAGCTCTGACGCGAATAATTTACGATCACGTGACCTTACAGTTAGGTACTTAGATGCACCAATATGTGAGCCTCGGCCATATAAGTAAAACACAATATCAAAGAGCCAGGATTGGCAGTCTGGCGATCTGGAGGCTTTTGGAGTACAGCAGTTACTATATTCCCGTGGTTTATTCCAGGGCAGCTTGCAAGCATTCGTAACTGTATGCATTCTGGTATGTAATGACCTACGATAAATGAGGAAACTCCTTCAACCTTCCATCCGTGATCTCATATTGGGGACCCAACTTGGCAGAGCAAGGACCCAGAAAACTATATAACCTCCTGCACCAGAAAGAAATCTCCACAACAGTGATGTATGCACCAGGACACTTTACAATCGGTCGCTCAATTCCACTATAACCGTCTTGTCTGTGTCGCAGCTACTCAGATGATCTACAGGGTAGGTTAAGGCAACCAAATATTTCAACCAATGGCACAACCCGCAGCTGGCATTACATAAGCACCGACATCGACTTCTTCCAACGACGTCCGGTTAAGCAGCTACTGTCGGGGGCCGACGACTTGAAGCCAATTCCAACACTACCACCCTCACAGAGAGACGCCTGCCATCACCCAAGCGAAGATGGCGCACCTCAGTAAGCAATTGAGGAGATGATTGGTGAAACTTGCTAACGTTGGTTCGTAGACGTCAAGCCGGACCCGGCCTACCTCAAGCTGCAGGGTGCGTGATCCCAATTCCGAGCCGTCAACGAGCATTTTCCTGACCAGATGTACAGCTATGCAGCGAACTCGCCACCAGTACTTCCGATGGACGTCGCGCACCGCCAAGATTACCTTCATGTACGTGTTGGTGGTCCCAGCCATCTTCGGGTACGTTGCGTACAAGACAGACGTGAGCCTCCTTCAAAACCATCCTAAGCTTGACAGAGCTAATCGAAACAGGGCCTATACGATCTCCGAGCGAAGCGAAAGGGCGACACCCTCTACGAGCGATAAATGGATGCTGGCACGGGCAGGAGCTATTGTACATACCCCAGGTTTAGATGGAATAAAGGCACAATCAAATGACCAGCCCCGCTACTTGGTCTATCGTCTGACGTATGGCTATGATTATCATGGGTATCTTAAGTCTGGAAACCGCGCCGTTCCCAATTGCAGAAACATCTAGCAAGTGGCGTTCCCTTTACCATTTACCAACGGCCCCTCCCACGGCCTCTCCTAGGCGGCCCCTCCGGAAGCCTCTCACCTCTTCTCCATTCACCCGATGGGACGCCGCCTGGGCCTCCGTTTCGCCAACCATCGCGCCCTCCACGACCTCCGCCCCAACCGAACCCGTTGTCAGGGTTGTGAAAGCCGCCACGTTGACCATGTCCGTAACGACTGTCCCGTCCCCCAACCGACTCGCGTCGAGCATTAGTAGCCGGAGCCACGGATCCATCAGGTAGGGGAGGGAGTATTGCGCACGAGACGTAGTCCCCAACCACGAAGTGAGCCTCCCGTAATGTCTTACCATTGTCCTTGTCAGCCGTGACAGGGATTTCTGCTTCTCCTAGATCTTCAGCAGCGAGACTGCCCTGACCGATGACAATACTCCCAAGCTCCTTAACAGCGAACCGCGGCTGCGCATTGTTAATGGCACTTGTGGCGCGTAGATCTGGGCAAACTAGCTGGAATGCCAATCGGGTCCCAATAGAAGGGGACGGGAGAATGGATGGCTCTACAGTAGCCAGCTCGAGAGCCAGCTCCTTGAGTGTGCAATCTAGCCTTGCGTAGATTGAAATGTGCGCTGGTAACGAGGATGACGCGAACTCTTCGGGGCTTGTATGGCTTAGAAATTGGGCTAGCACGGGAAAGGCATACCTGGTCAAGTATTTGCTTACCGGTAATACTGTCCATTACGATGGAATAGCTTCACCAAAAATGGCGGCGGTGGAGAGTCCACATCGGATCTGGAGTCGATAGACATTGTGCGGACCATCAATTACATCAAGCTGGCGCACTGTTTATTCGCTGATGTGGATTGTGCGACTAGTAGTCAACGAGTCGAGCTCCAATTGTGTCGCGGCGCATTCACGACTGGTCAAAATAGAATGTCTTAGCGAATCCCAAGGGAGTTCAGATACACAGATCTCCTTCAAGTGAATGTCTTCAATCCGACGTAGAGGCAAATGAATTCAAGACGGTATATGATGTTCATGGTGCGTTGATGCATGAACTCCCTCTTTGGGCGATTGCCTTATCCAAGGAATATCCGTTATCGATAAGCCACAACGACTTCATGATTCCGAAATGTGTGGTCGTTGTACGCTCGTCCTTCACGGAAATTACGTTTGATTCTAGCTTAACACTCGGTCCAGCTTGGTATCAACCTCCTTTGCGCATTCATAATATTAAAATCACACGTCGACTCGAAACTTTTTCTCGTCATGGACTTTGCGGCGTTAATGAACAAGGAGCTAGCCAAGTCCAAAAAGCCTGGTGATGGGGACAAGAAGTACTCGAAACGCTCAGAAGTCGAGGCTGAACGCAAAGCTGCGTACCTGGCCGAGCAAAAAGCGATAGAAGAGGAACGACAAGCAAAGGCGGCGGCGAAGCGAAAACGCGAAGAGGAAGCCGCTGTTGAAAACGCCATCCGCGAAGAGAAGCGTCGTAAACTTGCGGAGGAGTCGCGGAAGCTGCAGCAAGAGAAGGACCGAGAAGAGGAGAGAGCGCGCAGGAAACGACTAGGTCTCCCTGAACTACCCGAAACCCCGGCCGAAAAACACGAAGACGGCGACCTCGATGGCGAGGAGGATATTCCAGACAACGAGTTAGCGGAGAAGCTCCGAGCTTTGGGGGAACCTGTCCAGCTATTTGGAGAGTCGCATGCGTCCAAGGTTCGCCGGTACAGGCGGTTGACCACCGTCATGACGCAGGGCCCAATACCGACTACCTTGCAGCTGGTGGATGAAAAGGACATGAAGTTGGATGGAGCCATGCCCAAGGACAAGGAGGGACGGAAGCTGCTCTTCAGACAGCTCGCGAGTTACTTCACCATGCTCCTTACGGCATACCAAACGACGATGGAGGCGGAGAAGAATGATACGTCGGCTGGGAAGCAGGCATACAACACCATGGTGCAGACGAGGGAGAACCTGAAACCTGTAGGTCCACACACGCTCCTCAGCTATCCGTATGACATGCTAATCTGCCACTCGCAGCTGTTTCGCAAGCTAGAAAAGGGCGATCTCGACGACTCCCTCCTCGAGCCCATCATCGAGATAGTCAAAGCCATGCAGGAGCGCCGCTACGTCGACGCCAACGACGGCTACCTGCGTCTGAGCATCGGCAAGGCCGCCTGGCCCATCGGAGTCACCATGGTTGGTATTCACGAGCGTAGCGCCCGTGAGAAGCTGCACAATGGCGAAAAGGGCCACGTCATGGGCGACGAGGTCACACGCAAGTATCTGCAGAGCATCAAGCGTAGCCTCACCTTTGCCCAGGCGCGCTGGCCGCCGACCGACCTGCGGCAGTTGATGGGCTGAGGAACGATCCAAGTTCTCTATTTTACTTTTTTTGTTGTGGCTTTGAAGGAGTTGGATGATACCCAGGTTTACACGAGTAAAGGCACCAAATGATCGAAGGAATTCTACTTTAGGGGTATATCTAGAACTCCAACGCTCTGAATTCGTGAAGTTCCATTACAATTTAAGTACACCAAGCTTGTTTCATGAAATAGCGCCCGTGACTACTTTTAGGAGCAACTTTTCTTGGTGTTTATACACAAGAATCCTGCCTCAATCGCATCTGCAACCTTTATATCTCTGCTTTGCTGTCGTCATTGCCTTTGATGTCGTGATTAAATCAGATCTCGGCCTCGCTTCGTGGAGGTTTCGAAGCCAGTGTACGGTGTAAGAGATGTAGGCAATATGCGCTACGATACCGAAAGCGCCGCAGTTGGTCGTGTAGACTCTCAAACCTGAGCTTCAACCTCTGGGTTGTTGGACGCTGACCGATTATCATCATACCAAGCCTCGTCTAGGGCTTGCATTCCGCCAGCGCCAAAGCCAGCTGCTTTCTTTGTACCCGCGACTTCTAGCCCAGCCGCCACGATACTGATACGCCTGAGTCGCTCTTTAGCTTCATGTTCATACCTCTGAGAGACTTCCAAAGCGTTCTTCTGCATTTCAAGACGTGGGTCTGGCCTGACTGCAATCAGGAGCTATCAGCCTTAGATTAGAATCTTGGTCTGATACAGTAGTCATATCAAGGCTTACCTTGTTGCGAGCATCGATCCGAGCCTGTAGCTCGCCATCACGAATCATGCCCACCAACTCTGCCTCCACTGAGCCTCCAGGCCCTGCGAACGCCACGTTCAGGCTCTCGAGAGTGACGCAAGAAAACGGAACAAAGTATTGCACTATGCACTTGGTCCGAATGCGGGCGTAAAGGCTGGGGATGTGTTTTTGTAGATAAATGTCGAGCAGGTAATCTGTGCGAACAGACTCGAGGATAGACAGGCAGTTTGAGTACCGCCCGTTCACGAATGCACTAATAGCTTTGCGAATATGTGGCTCGTGTTCTAGGAACGACCGGAACGATTGATTATCCAATACTCGTGTCTGAAGATCCTTTCTATCCATAGTAGCGAGGGACAGCAGGCCGCCATAGATGGCGATATCATTGGGCGAGGCGATTCGGTTGTATTCGGTGGCGGGCACGACGATATCGGCCTGAAGAAAATTTCTTGCTGCATCTTCAAAATGGCCAAGACCAAGATGGGCAACGCCAGAAACGATTTTGGTAAAGGCTTGGAGTGACCTTTCGTTGTCGCTCTGAACACCAGCTATCTTGCCGATGTTGTTCAAGGTCATGGTCCAGTCACGTCGCTGTAGCGATACATTGACCAGATGCATGCCGCAATCGATAATCTGTTTGGTGGTGCTGACGTCCTGTCGCATGCGACTGAACGCTTCGGCGGCCTCGTTCAGCTGTCCCATGCTCTCGAAGTGCTTGCCAAGATCTTCATTACCCATCTGTTGGAGCAGTCAGCGCAACAACCCAGGATATTTAGAACATCACCTACTCGAATGCTCTCCTTGATGAGATTGTTTCTATAGCCCTTGAGCTCCGTTTCTAACCTGTTGGTTTCGGCTTTGTTGGCTGCCTCGGTTTTCTCGATCCAGGCGTCGTCCCTCTTTGCTTCTGGCTCCTCTGGACCCGCGAACCTGATGCAGTCCCAAGCTTCCTTGTATCTCGAAACGTCGTTGGACTTCTTGGCCTCGACAACGGCAGCCTTGAGCGCGTCTACAGCAAGCGGAACGGAGCATTTGCCAATAAGCAGAAGGCGGTCATACTTCGTTCGGCCTGAGTTCAGGATCACAGGAAGAGTTAGACCAGGGCATTTTGATAGGCTTCGAGTAGACATACCCTCATAGTTCTGAATATAAAGTTCGAGGTCGAGCTTCGGCTGCTCTGCAGGAGAAGTATGGATCAGCTCCAGCTAAGGGAGATATGTGGAGGGGTTGTCCCTACCTGTCACGACGATTCCTCCCAAGCTCTCCATCCTTTGGAAGAACTCGAGCACAGCGCCGGAGGTGCCAGGTGCGGACATGGCGACAGCTTGGCGGCTAGGCTCCGGGATAACCAAGCTCGTGAAGCCAGAAGCTGATCGATGATGATGCACGATCAATGTAGCCCGGAATTCGGGGTTTCGGGAGATGTGAGATGGTGGGGTTGTATGGGGGAGGCTCTTAACTTACGCCATGGACAGCAAGCCTAGACCCACCTGTGGCACTGCACCTTTTTCAGCTCCCTTAGGCTGCCTGCCTTTTGCCAGCCACGAAGACGGCTAAGCTAGATGGAATGGATATGGTCATTCCGTAAACGACCCCATACATACTGATTATTATCACTACATTATGTGAGCTCTGTAGAGGCGATCGAATGGAAAAAGAAAGGTCAAAGAAAGAAAAGGTTCTCTCCACATATACATTTGGACAAGGGAGCCATGGTTGACTCTCTACGTACAAGTTCGCACCTAGAAGAGATTCGCAGATATGACTTTACGTGACGGTGGGATGACACGCACGACATCAATTGGAGCGACTTAAGAGTTTGCAATCAAGAATTGGAAATAAAAAAGAAGACCACTCAGGCATTGGATGTTCTTCCGAGAAGAGTGGGAAAACGCAAAAATGAAATCTCCCCCGGAAAGGCTCGAACTTTCGACCTCCTGATTAACAGTCAGACGCTCTAGCCAACTGAGCTACAGGGGAAGATCCGTTGAAAGCATGCATTCAGTAATAGACTATACTCGTTAGTTCCCCACTGGAGAGACCCATTCGTATGCCGGCCTCTGCTCCTCCGCAGAAATACTGCTTTAACCAGGTTTCGTTTTTCCGTGGATAAGTCAAACTTCATAGAAATACCGATCATTTTTTTTTTCATTCTTTCATATTCTGTCAGGGACTCAATGGGGATTAAAATTTTCCGAATGTCAATACTGATCCATTTTCCAAGCAAAACTTGACACGACAAACCGTGTTCTCGCTTCAGTGGTTCTTTATCACGTACAGGTAAACCTCATTAATGTTTACCTGCCTTCGCTACGTTGTACATATGGAAATGGAACATATTGCTCGTCACATCCGAAAATTCCCAGGTCCTATTGGCACTTCTATATCGCAAGGCACTCATTTCATCTCACCCTTTTGGCGCTTGCGGAGTGTAGCTCACATTTCAAGCACTGGACCCTAAGTCCATGTAATATGACGGCGTAGCAAGTCCTGTTAGTAATGAGACGTGGTTGACTGCATAAGCGATGAGCGTGGTTCCCACGCTGAGCTGGGTCAATGATATGTTTGCACAGTTTTATGCGTTCTTTTCCTTCACGCATTGACTCGGAGCTTTGTCTTCCTAACTAAGCAAGTATATTGATGTGTCAACAATCATGATGTGCACCCCAAGGACCTTATGACTCTTCGAAGCACGGAGTCACACAAACTTAGCACCGACAGGTAAATCTGCCTAGCAATACAAAGTATTCCCCGTTTTGACAAGCTGGCGTTGTTATTACGACACCGAGACTATCGGTGCCGGAGACCTTGCCGCTTCGGGCTCCTGATGGGTCCCTCCGTGGAACCCTTCCCGACACATTAGTATGACAAAAGTAGCAAAAAACGGCAAAAGAAAAGATGCCTCTCCCCCGGACAGGCTTGAACTGTCGACCTCCTGATTAACAGTCAGACGCTCTAGCCAACTGAGCTACAGGGGATTGGATGTTTCGTCGCTGATCAGATACTGTCTGTAAGGCAAGGGATCTCACGATACTACTCGACCCAGCACCGTGCCAGTCCTGAACCGTCACTGGTGCAGTATGAGTACTTCTGTACCTACACCACCAAAGAATACATTCTCAGTAATTGTTGTAATGGCAACTCACTTGTCCAAAAGCAATAAATACTGCGTACTGGACCACTTTAGAACTGACGGCCATGGCAGTGATTGGGGCCTACACAACAAACGTAGAGAACTCCGTAGTCACGAGACAGTAGTCGGCCAGTTGGGGATGTTGTTTACGCAAGTTCTTGGCTTATATGTTCAATGCCAGCGAGGGCCGTAGTCTACGTATTCTTTCCAGGCATGTTGATGCGTGTGACACAAAACACGATTCTATCCGAAAGCACGAATTTGTGAGGTTTATTCCCAAGGCTCAACAACTTGCGAATACATCTCAAGATGCCTGTTTCTGGCTAGACCAAATGAGGGAAATGCTCCACTTCAACGTCTTACATCTGCAGAGCAACCTAGTCAGCGATTAGCGACCTTCGGTTAACAGCGTCCCCTGTAGCTCAGTTGGCTAGAGCGTCTGACTGTTAATCAGGAGGTCGAAAGTTCGAGCCTTTCCGGGGGAGCGTGTTTTATTTTTGCCCCCCATCTATATGGGAAATATGATGTTAGTCTGTTCATTTTTCATGTCCCTTACTGCTTTTTCCTCTTCGAATCCTCTTCCTTCATTTTTGTTCACGGAGATCAAGATTAGTCCTCTAAGGCTATTATGACCCTGTTGTGCATAGGCGAACTCTACGTCTAGTGGTGGGCGTCTCATTAATGTTACTCATGAGTAACAGAGCGATTCAAAGGGGTGATTGGTCTTCCACTTTTCACGTTTGAACCATTCATGTATAAATAGGGGGGTCAATGCATTTGACAGTGGATTATCACCTTTTTAAACCTGTCCTGTCAAGTCTGTGTCCAATCGTACAGGCCTCCTTGGGTATTTGAAAACATGAATGACAGATACTGTGGCTAATCATACAGAAACCGTGATTTTCCAGGCAATGCTTTGGTCCACCGTCCATGCAGAATAGCACAATCTTCCCAAGTATCGATATCCCTGTAGTAGCCGCATAGGTTACAGCTGACAGAAGTTCCTCACAGCGACAGCTGGGAGCTGGGTACGTTTCGCGCAATTTCCGATCTTGGGAATCATTTTTGGGGTCATGGGGTGTTGTCTAGGGTAGCGAATGTCCTCACTGATATGCCTGGCGTGTAGAATACGGCGGTCTAGCGATAGCCGTAGCCGCAGCAGACACTGCCGACGCTTACCATTTGCCGCGAATGCCGGCACTGCTGTGGCAGATGAAACTCATCCGGCGTCACTGAACATATGATTGGTGAAAACAAGATTTCATAATCCTGTCTTTCCAAATGCACATTGCTTGAAATGCTGCATAGCCACAAATGCTTGTTTGACTTCACTAGCTGAGACCGACTGCTCGAGGTCGCCCGAATACGTGTACGGCTATCGGCTGGCTCAAACACTGGAGGAATTACTGCAGTTAGCTCGGAGCTCCATAAGGCTATGCCAATGCGCCCACATCTGACAGGACCCAATGGCGTTTGTGCCTGTAGGGGAAAGATTGCCTGCGAACGGCACGCTTCTTCCGATGATTGTGGCCCCCCTCATCTCGACAACCTATGTCCAGGTGAAGATGCATGGAAGGCCACCTTAGCCCAAATTCGCTGGCCCGCCCAACTTTTGCCGTCGCATGATTACCGCCAGACGGACAGTAAGAAGTGGACAAGCAAGAAACTCTAAGTTGATTTGCCTCAGAAGGTTGGAAATTAGGTTAGATTTTTTTGCAGCCGGTGCTGTGCGCCTAACCATGGCCGTGGTGACGCACTATCAGGAGTGGTTCATTTTTGCCCTGGCATGATCCCTGGCGTCTTCTCCTGCGCACACACAAGCCGATGGATGTAACGGTAACTTACAAGATGCACGCTGCCAGAGGCGGTCTTGGCTTCGGTCTCGGTCATGGATGGATGTACGGATGGACGGGTGCTTCTTGGTCGCAGTCGCCGAACCATCTCCGGAACGCAGTCAGCCATGACAAAATTACGGGCCGTGGAGGGCGCGATAGTTGCATGGAGCAGGAATTTTCATGGTCACTGCGTACAACGGCACCATGACTCGACTCTGCCTGTTACCAATCTACTTCCGACTACTCCGGGCATACTTTGGGTCCTCCGGCGAACTGACGGTCCGCGAATAAGACGGACAAAGCCCGACTCTTGTTCGGCCAATGACAGAAAACGTCCTAAGGCTGTTTCACCAAAGAGCTGCGCACTTTGCTACCGTCGGCTTTCTTCCCTGGCAAGGCATATCTTGCGTTGGAGCTCATGTCATTGGACCCTTTCTGGTCCGTATCGACGGTGGCGCTGTCGGGCCCGCATCTCATTGGCTGCTCCGTATCGGGTGCCTCCAATGTAGCTCGCAAGTACCTGCCTAGGCCGATGAGGTACCTGACCTGCCCGCAGGTACACGCATTTACCTCGATCACGTATCCCAGCAGCATGGGACATGATTGTTCGCCTGTAACCATTCAGGACAAACTGGGAATGACCGTCATCTCTCATCAGAGCCACGTAGTTCGCGTCTGAAATGTGGTTGAGTAAGGGGAAACAATTATTCAACTGGGGGCGCCTTTTGAGTTTTGGGCGGGATCCTCGATATCGTAGATTGGAATTCGCTTACGCCTTGGTCGTTCTCGACTCGCGGCACCTTCCGCTGCGACAGGTACGTCGGTATGTCCATGAATGCGCAGGCCACTACCTACCTAGAACTGTCAATTCACACGCTGATAGGTACCTTATCCCCGGCGCTGGCCTGTGCCCCCCCTTCCCCCCCAAACCTGCCCAAAGGTGTGGGCCTGCATGGCCTGAATTCGTCGAACGGCGGGCATCCTGTCAGCGCATCGTCGCCGCCCACTACCCGACCGATTACCATGACGGTGACCGAGCGAGCCACTACCTAAGGTCGGTAAGGTACACCACATTTGCAGCAGGTCCTTTCACGTCAAGGCAAGCAAGTGCCTAGTGACCAGCCGCTATACGCAATCTGCAAGGTCCTTTTTTCTCCCCCATTTTCCCTTCCTGGCAGCAGCAGCGACAAGCACACACTGCCGTCCCCCCCTTCCCCTCTTGGCCGCCCCATTCCATCCCATTCTCATTTTCTCACTTTTCAATCTACCTTCTCACCCTCGTTCTCCCCACGTCGGAATCCTTCCCACCCAGAAACCCGTTGTCGACGTGCCGAGACCCGGGGCAAGACCGCGCTCAACCCTTCTGATGGCCGATTGTGCCAGATCCCCGGGCAATTGAGATATGGGCTACCACTGGCTTCGCACTCTGGGACCTGCAAACAAGCCCACCAGGATCTGGCTCTGCCTTTGGTAGTGCCGGCTCTCCCTGCGCGCTGTGCGAAAGCCCCGCCTCCGACGCCTGCGCTGTGCAGTCCAGGTTTCCCGCTAGTAGGGGGCTCGACGGGCACCACTCTCACTACCAACGCCGCGACGCCCACCCTTTTTTCGATCGTCGAATCCTCTCGCTCTTTCCTCCTCCCATTCCCTCCGTCTCCGTCGTCGTCGCCTGCGCATTGAGCGGCGCACCTCCACGAACCCGCGATGGCCGGCGATAAGGCCGAGGACGGTGCCGGCCCAAGTGACTGGCATGGCGCCGACCCTCCTTCTCCTACCTCCAGTACCAAATCCGACCAGGATCTCGACGATGGGAACCCCGACGCGCCTTCGCAACCAATCCAAAAGCGACGACGAGTCACCCGCGCTTGCGACGAATGTCGCCGCAAGAAAATAAAATGCGACGGAAAGCAGCCCTGCACACACTGCTCCGTCTACAGCTATGGTTCGTTCGCCTTGATGCGAAACCCCTTCCGCTCATCGTTGACACGCCGTGCACTGAATAACACCTAACCTTTGCTTTGCAGAATGTACATATGATAAGCCCTCCAACAGAAGGAGGAACCCGGCACCTCAATATATCGAAGCCCTTGAGGGTCGTCTACAACGTGCCGAATCGCTTTTGCGAAAGTTTATGCCCGATGTTGATCTGGCAGACCCCAACCTTGATCCTGCCGTTCAACAAGAATTCCAAAACCGCGAAAAGCAACGCGCAGGCCAGAATGGAAAGCAACGGTCGAGTGTTCCATCTTCAAATGCCGGCTCCGATCCCAATCAAAATGAGGCTCAACTTACGTCCATGATCAATTCCATCGGCCAACTGGACATGGATGATAAGGGTGGATGGGATTTTCACGGTGTCTCATCTGGTGCTGTGTTTTTACGGAGGATGAAGGAACACTTTCGTGGTATGCTTGGTCCTGTTTCCAAGGTTCCCTTCCTCCCGCGGTCGGAGCGACCAGCCGGTTTAACGAATCTCGACTCTCCATCGCCCGCGCCTAATTCACCATTCTCCGTTGCGCCAAGCCCACTCGAGCTACCACCGAAGGAGGTGACTCGGAATCTGTGCTATTACTCTCTCAGCTGCGCGACGTGCCTTGTCCGCATCGTCCACGCCCCGTCATTCTATGATAGGCTGGATAAGCTCTACGACAAGCCACTTGACAATCTCTCCAGTGAAGACAATCATTTTCTCGGATTGGTCTTCTCAATTCTTGCGCTTGGTTGCATGTACAACAGGCTTGACGACAATTCGACAGAATCACCGACGTACAAGACGGCACTGGATGAAGGGTAAGACTTTGCTTGCGTGATTGTAACCAAATATCTAACAGCGATTACAGGCTGAAGTACTATACCACTGCGAGAAATCTGATTCAGGACATCACAGAATGCCGCGATCTAACCTCAGTCCAAGCCTTATTATTCCAAATCCTTTTCCTCCAGGCCACTTCCAACTTGAGCGGCTGTTACGCCTTTGTGGGCATTGCACTTCGCTCAGCATTACGAATAGGTCTTCATCGTCACTTGGAGCATGACCAGATCGGAATCGTCGAACATGAGGTCAGGAGACGTGTTTTCTGGGTCATTCGCCAGATGGACATTTATACTTCCACGCTACTTGGTTTCCCTCTCATGCTCAGCTCCGACGACATTGATCAGATGTACCCAACTGAGGTGGATGACGAATACATTACACCGAACGGAATATTACAACCTCCGCCAGGAACACCATCGTTTTTCGAGGCCTTTAACGCGCATACAAGACTTATGGAAATCCTCTCGAAGATTACCAAGCATGTCTACCCCATGAAAGGATTGGGTCAGTCCGTTGGAAAGGGCGAGAAGGCCACATCAACCTACCGCATTAGCTATGCTCGTATTAAGGAGATCGAGGCTGATTTGCAGGACTGGTATGAGAGACTTCCAGAGACTTGGCGGCCCAGTGCCGAGGGGCCTATCGAGGTTATCCGGTACGTTTGTTGAGCGGTACTGACAGGAGGCTTTGAATGGCAAGCTAACTGAAGGCAGGGTCCGACATCTATTGCGCTTTGCCTATGCTCATGTACAGCTGGTCCTGTATCGACCATTCCTTCACTATGTTTCTCCGCGCCTTAGCCAAGGCAACCAACTTGACGAGCTGTCGTATGCCTGTGCTGCTGCAGCCATCAGCGTTTCTCGTAACATTGTGCACATTGGCCTCGAAATCCGCAAGCAACGCGTGCTTAGTGGACCGTACTGGTTTATGCTGTACACTGAGTTCTTTGCTGTATTATCCCTGGTGTTTTATGCCATTGAGAATCCAGAAAAGCCCGGCTCGTCCGAGGTTCTCGCAGACGCCCGAGCGGGACGCAAGATGATCGCAGACTTGGCAGACAAGACTCAATCGGCGGAAAGGGTTACAAGCGCCCTCAAGGTATTCATCCTCGTGAGACATGTCATTACTGGGAGGCTAACCATGAACAGGTCTTGTTTGATCAATTGCCCGAAAATCTGGAGTCGGGTCAGCTGCGAGCGGCTCCTAGCAAGAAGAGGTCTGCAACAACGGCGAAGCACAGCGCAGTGCCGCCCCACCACAGCCCGATGACAGCCAACAGATCTTCGTCGCAGCTGTCCGAAGACTTAATGCGAAGTCGCAGCGGCGCTGGACCGTCGACGATGTTTTCGAAATCTGGCTCCCGCTCCTCAGCCGACAACATGCACTCGACGTCAGATGCCATGTTCCAGGACGCAGGTTTCGCGACGAATTTCGATTTCGGAGCCATGGACATGTCGTCTCGCGCGACACCGGATTCGACGAGCACGGGCACAAGCTCCCACGCGACCATATATCCGGGCCAAGCTCTCAACTCGCGCAACCCTGTTCACAAGCTCGACTCTCTCATGTTCCCCTCGGAGGATCCATTCGCCTATCCCAATCAGCCTATGATGGAACTTGGTTTCCAGCCCAAACCCGATGGGACGCCGATCACAATGACCGACCAGGGCCCGGATTCGCAATTCCTCTTCACGGGGCAGTTGGACGAGATCGAGAGTCAATTTTTCGGACAGCCGCCACCATATATGATGGGGCAACCGCAGCCACCGATGCAGCAGTTCATGAATTTCTCGGACAACATGTTCGACCCGAACAGTCTGTTAGGATTCCAAGCGCAGGCGCCTATGGCAGCGCAGCAGCAGCAGCAACCGCAGGGCGGACCAATGATGCCGCAGCAGCGACGTCACCAGAACCGGCACCAACAGAGACGCATCGAGCAGATCTTTACGGAGCACGGGATGCAGCCGGACTGGGGAGGATTCTTTGGTTCCGGTAGGGGCGGATTCCAGGGGATGTAAAAGGACAGCTGAACAATATACCCATTTCTTACGATACAGGACGGCGGGAAAGCACATTTTGGGGTTCTGGATATCACGGCCGGCGCGAGGACTGGACAGGAAGCGGCGCCTTGGGCTTGACATGTCATGACACGGACGACTTTGGGGAAATTTCTGATGCTTTGGGCGTCGCGTTTATTAGAGCCTTTCAAGCTTTTACTGGGGTTTGCAGTAGACATAAAATGGCTTTTTGGATAGTTGATGCATAAGCCGGGTTGTGGATCTATGTACATATAATATTACAATGAGGATTCTGGTTTCCGGGGGCTTCTCCCCAGGACAAAGACAAAAGGAATAGGAACAGGAGTGGGTTGTGGGCTGCTCTGCGCGAAGTTCGTATTACCGAGGCGGGCGAAACGTCTTGTCTACATGACGCCGGCCGACCTCGGGACAGTCGCTGGTGTGGGAGCGCGTCACACAGCCCGCACGGTGCATGTGCAAGTGCAGGGGCCAAAAGCCAGGCGCCTCATCGGATCAGCGCTTGTTGCACGCCACGACGGCACTCTCTGGAGATGGAGGGTGGGTCTGCTGGCTCAGGAACTTTTGCGGAATTGCCTCTCTGCTATTTCCGCGGCAGTCCTCACAAGCCTAGGTAGGCCGCCCGCCTCGGCGAACTAGACAAGGGAGTCACTGGCCCGGGACATGTAGTACAGGCAACATGCCCAGGAAAGCGAGCCGGGTGCCGGGGATTTGGACGCGAGACAAAGTTCAGCGGACAAGAGGCCGGACCGAGTAAGCATAAATGAGAGCGAGGAGCGAATCTCTCAGGATACGATCCAGTGTTGATTACGTCAACGTCGAAATACGAAATACGAAAAAAAAAAAGAAAAAAAAGATTGACTGCAAGGGTCCGTCCGTTCCACTCCGGCTCGACGGCGCCGGAAGCCAGACGAAGTTGGCAACGAATGTGTTCTGAAGAGACAGAGGCAGTCTTTGTCAGTGGACAGTCCGGTGCTTCCGGCAATTTGCTCGACGATCGGGCGAAGAGACGGCCGTCTCGGCCGAGAAAGCGGATGCCGCGCTGCAAGCACAAAGGTACCTCTGTACATCGTCCACCCCTGGAACGAGGGACGGCATGTACCGTGGCTTGTGCAGGTACATGTCTGGTGACCTGCGGCACCGTTGCTGTTGCTACTGCTACGCAGCCAACACCCCAGCCTGTCGCGGCTGATGAGGACTGCATTACGCAGAGTCACATTGTGACATCTTAACAGAGAATCACCCACGCTATTTCCAGCACGCTGAGCGCTATTGTGAAAACGCACGCCCTTGCAGTACTGATCACATAACAAGGACGATCGCGGCCACGAGTGGGGAAGACAAGTGGACATCGGTCGCATCCAGGAGGAAGAGGAACGTGCTGTGCACTCAACACCAACGGCCACAACGGTTCCTGAAAGCCGCCTAACTCGCCCTCGGCGTCTGCAGATATGGAACCTACATTCCACCTTGTCCACGAGGACGAGTTTGATGCCATGTCAGTAACAGTCGTAGAGCGCTCGTGAGATAAGCGCCGGGAGCTAACCGGCAGCGTAGCTTGGTTGAGACCACCACAGGCGTGGAAAAGGACTACGAGAGCCTAAAGGGGAAAAAGTATCCTGGTACGCTCCCTTTGGCCTCGCTTCTAGATCGATAGTTCACTTACATTCGTCCCACGACTCCCATAGCTAGAGAGCATGTGCGCAAGGTCATCGCCGAGTTGGACGTCGAGGATGGCCTCATCTTCCTTCCCGGCGAGCCTACACGGCTGTACGAGGACTCGGACATGGGCCCCAGGTTCCGACAGAGGAGATAGTCAGTTCCAGAGTCCGCAGCATCCACAGGATCATGTTGGTTTGGCTAACCCGCCCCTCCTCCAGCTTCTACTACATCACCGGCGCAAACTTTGCAGACTGCGCCGTCACCTACGAGATCGCCGCCGGCAAGCTGACGCTCTGGATACCGTACGTCGAGCCACGCCAGGTCCTCTGGTTCGGATCCACGCCGGACGCCGCGCGGGCCCTGCAGCTCTACGACGTTGACGAGGTCCGGTACACCACGCAGCTGCCCAAGTTCCTGCACTCTCACCTCACCAAGCCTTCGTCGCCCACGCTGTACATCCTCCACCCGGAGCAGGGACCCGCCGTCGGCAATGGGCTCTTCGGCCAAGGCCTGGCCGCCTCGAGCACGCGGGTCGACTTCACCAGCCTGCAGCCGGCCATGGACCGCGCGCGCGTCGTCAAGACGGACCACGAGGTCGCCCTCATCCGCCGCGCAAACGCCGTCTCCAGCGCCGCCCACCGCCGGGTCGCCGAGAACCTCCTGGCGCTGAACAACGAGCAGGAGATCGAGGCTCTGTTCCGCGCCGGCTGCACCGTCCGGGGCGCCCACTCCCAGGCCTATGCCATTATCGCTGGCGCGGGCGTCAACGCGTCGACGCTGCACTACGACGCCAACGACCAGCCCCTGAAGGGCAAGCAGCTCGTCGTCATCGATGCCGGCTGCGAGTGGGACTGCTACGCCAGCGACATCACCCGCACGCTGCCCATTTCGGGCTCCTTCACCCCCGAGGCCGCCGCCATCCACGACCTCGTCCAGCGCATGCAGGACCAGTGCATCGCCGCCGTGCGCCCCGGCGCGCTCTACTACAAGCTGCACCTGCTGGCGCACGCCGTCGCCCTCGCGGGCCTGCGCGAGCTGGGCATCCTCCGCGGCGACCCCGGCGAGATCGCCCGCGTCGGCACCACGGCCGCCTTCTTCCCGCACGGCCTCGGCCACCACGTCGGCCTGGAGTGCCACGACGTGACGGGCTCCGAGCGGCTGCTGCTCATGACGGACAGCCTGAGGGTGGAGGGCGGCAAGAGGGAGACGGTGCCGCCCACGGCGCTGCTGGCGCTGGGCCGTGAGGCTGCGGATGAGGAGGCCAGCGGCCGGCCGTATAAGGGCCGCCAGCACCTCAAGCCTAACATGATTGTCACGGTAGAGCCCGGAATGTAAGTTACCCCCCCTTCCGCTCATACTGATTATTGATATGGCTCCGTTTCCCTTTTCACTTCTTTGGGAGTTCTAACATCACACTAGTTACTTTTGCCGTGAGTATATCGAGGGGTACTTCCTGCGCAATCCCACGCACGCCAAGTACATCGACAAGGATGTCTTGGAGAAGTACTACGATGTTGGCGGCGTACGTATCGAGGATGACATTCTCGTCACGGAGGACGGCTACGAGAACTTGACGACGGCGCCAAAGGGCAAGGAGCTCCTGGACGCCATTAACGGTGGGTTCGAGCACCTGTAGATGACGTACGTATTTGAGCGGGAGAGGGCAGGCATATGCTGCCAAGTAGGGTATACGAATAGACGACATGACAATCTCGCCAACCTTCATTACCCTTATACGTTGACTAGAGACTCAAATACACCACGTCTTATGTGTCATGGTGTTGTTGCCAACCATCGCACGAGCCCTCTTTACCATGCTTGAGCATTCAGGAACATTAAATCACGGGAGCGTAGCTATTTCTGGTCATCTAGATATTCGCTTTCAATTACTGGCCCTACGCTACCCAAAATCAGACACCATCCCATGCGAAGAGACGAAAAGCAGAAAGAAAAAACCGTGTAAACAACGTCCGTACAGTAGATACAGGAAGCGCAACCCTGCGCGCCATTTCTTTTCTCTTTCTTCCCCCCAAAACGTCTATCATCGCGTGTTTCGTCTTGTTTCATTCCCGGATATAACTCACGCTCTTCCTGGTGCCTCGGATTCTTACAGATACTTCTTGGGCAGGGACGACTTGCGGCGCTTGTACACGACGTAGCCGGCCACGAGGACGCCCTGCAGGCCAACGAAGATGAGGAGCAGGGTGCGGTGGCGGGGCATCATGTCGATGAGGGTCTGGGACATGGTGGCGTGGTGGTCGCTCAGGAGGCTGTGGACGTTGCGCTCGTTGGCCTGGATCTTCTTGCCGAGGTCGTTGTGCAGGCCGCGGACCTCCTGCTCGAGGGCCCGGATGCGGCGCTGCAGCTCGTCGACCTGGTCGAGCTTGGCGAGCTGCTGGTTGATGCCTGCCAGGAGCTCCTTGACCTCATCGCCGCGGCGGCCCTGGTCGGCCATGACCTGGCCAACAAGATGGTACAGCGTGGTGATCTGGTGGTTGGTGGCCTGCAGGCGGATGTGGAGATCCTGGAATTGGGCCTTGCTGGTCTCGAACTTGTCGGCCTCCTCGTCGGGAATGCTGTTCTTAAAGGGGTCGGCTTCGTCGGCGCGCAAGTTGACACGCTGGGACCCCTTCTGAGTAATCTCCTGCTTCTGCTGCTGCTGCTGCTGTTGCTGCTGCTCAGCCTTGGTATCCTGCTTCTTGTCGTTGTTGCCGTTATAACTGCCGTGAGCCGTTTCAGACATGACGACGAGCTTGAAGACCTCGAACGAGTCGGGGTTGTCAGGGGTGGCGGCACTGATACCGAAGTGGTTCCCGGGTGGGATCCTGACCTTATCGCTCTCGAAACAGAGGCGGCCGTCCACCTCAACCTTGAAGGTGGTGTCGGTCTGGCGCAGCTTGATCTGCGACGGGCGGCCGAGGTTCCTGTAGGCGTACAGGCAGTGGCCGAAGGCGAGCTCGTCGACGTTGTGGTGCTGGCTGTAGTCCTTGGTGCCGTCGTTGAGGAAGCCGCGCAGCATGCCGCCGGAGCCGCCATGCTGGTCGACGACGAGGGCCAAGCCGTCGAACTTGCCGGCGGTGTAGATGCTGCTGGAGCCAACCTCGGTCTGGCCGCCGCGGACGAGCCAGATGTTGAGGTTGCCGCCGCCGCGCTCGGGCCCGTTGGCGCGGAAGTCGACGTCGGCCACCCACTCGGTGATGGTCAGCGGCTTCTCCGACCAGACGGAGCCCCGCTGGTTGCCGGCGTAGACGGGCGTGAGCACGAGCTTGTTGGACAGGATCTCGGGTGCCGACGGCTTGCCGTGCGTGGTGAAGCCGGTGATCTTATCTGGGGACTCGGGCGGGGCCATCCTGCAGCGGGAGAGAAATTGTTAGTGACTTTGGTCTCCAGATCTCTTGCGATCTAGGCGGTGCCACGAACCTGCCAGTGTAGCCGAAGCTCAGCTCGTTGATCAGGAACTGAGCTTGTGCCAGGCTCGCGCCCAGCACGACGGCCAGGGAGACGTCAAGGCCGGCGAAGCGCATCTTGGGCAGTCAATTCCTTCCAGAAGGATATTCGAGCCCGTGATTGATCCACGAAGAAAATGTCTCGGTGGTTGGTTTCGACCAAGATCACACGAGGTTGTTGGTCGCGGCCAAGACAGGCAGAGAGGTAAGGGCAGGTGGGATGAGGACACTTTGCACTACTAGGGGACTTTGGGGATGTGCTCCGGGCTCAGCGACTCCGATTATAGGTTCCCCCTGCGCCAGCGCTTGCAGGCCGTTCGAGCTTGATCGGAAAGTGCAAGAAAAAGAAGAAGAAAAGGGAAAAAAGAGAAAAGGCAAAAAGCAATCAATTTCAACAGCCTGCGGAAAAATGAGGAGCTTCAACGCAACCTGTAACCAGCGAAACCTGCGACGTGGAGGAGTTGAGCTCGAGCGGCACCAGACCTAAAGGAACAATAGTTTGCCAAAGCTCCCACGGCGCCGTTCACGGCCGACAGAAATAAAAATGGTACCGGATTAGGGGACCAGGTACATTACTCCGGTAGACTAGGTACCTATTATTAGCGCGGTTTGGAGCTCGACCCCGGAGTGTGGCTCAACAGAGTGACGAACTGTGGCGCAACAAATGTCTCCCAAAAGTCCTGTCTGTCTCCAAGTCACAATTGGCCAATGGCGGTCCCGCAGGTTCGCATTTGATGTGTCTGCATGTCGCCGCCTTGTCTGGCAAATAGAGCTCCCGAATACATTGCATCATGGAGGGGATGGTCAGTTCATGTCTCAAGCTGTTTCATTTGATCTTCTTGCATATTCGCAGTACACTCATTATAACATCAAGCTCATACCTATGCAGCGGATAGACTACCTTAACCTAGTTATACCTGCATTCTTGGGCTACGACACTGGGGTAGGTACCCAGAGCTTGGGCCAACCCAGCATCTTGCAGTACGGGCACCTTAGCTTGTAACTTTTATGGACACATGCTCTGCAAGCTCCCGTCTTCCCACATGCACATTCTCGTGATGGGTTTCGTCGCACCACAACCCTCAGCAGCCCAACAGTCGCATAGGCCATGATCCTTCAGGCATCGCCATCATGACAGAATCCTACCCTTCGCTCACCCAGTGCGCGCTCGTCGCCGGCGCACTGAAAGTGCTGCTCTTCCCCGCATAGTATGTTTTGCCCGAACGGCCCTTTTCCAACGGCAACCACCATCGCAGCCCACCCCTCTCCAAGCTGGCAAAGCAGACTGACGCGCCATGAACCCTTTCCAGCAAGTCCACCGATTTCGAGGTCCACCGCAACTGGCTGGCCATCACCGACAGCCTGCCGCTGTCCCAGTGGTACTACGAGAAGACGTCGGAATGGACCCTCGACTACCCGCCCTTCTTCGCCTACTTCGAGTGGGTGCTCGCCCACTTCGCCCGCCTCGCCGACCCGCTGATGGTGCGCGTGTACAACCTCGACTACGACAGCTGGGAGACGGTCTACTTCCAGCGGGCGACCGTCATCCTCACTGAGCTGGTGCTGGTCTACGCTTTGCAGCTGTTCATTGACACCACCCCGCTGCAGAATAAGCGAGCTGCCCAAGCCGCCGCGCTGTCCATCTTCCTGTCGCCTGGGCTGCTCATCATTGACCATATTCACTTCCAGTACAATGGCTTCATGTACGGTATCCTGGTCTGGTCGCTCGTTCTGGCACGGTGCAAGTCCACGTTGCTTGGCAGTGGGCTTGTGTTTGCCGCGCTACTGTGCTTCAAGCACATCCACCTGTACCTGGCCCCGGCGTACTTTGTCTTCCTCCTGCGGGCCTACTGTCTGTCGTCACGATCGATGTTCCGCATCAAGTTCCTTAATTGCGTCAAGCTTGGTGGCGGTCTCGCCGCCGTCTTCGCAGCAGCTTTTGGTCCTTTTGCCGCTATGGGCCAGATCCCTCAGCTGCTGAGCCGCTTGTTCCCATTTTCGCGAGGCCTCTGTCATGCGTATTGGGCACCCAATGTATGGGCGCTGTACTCGCTGGCTGATCGAGTATTGATCTATTGTATGTTCTATCGGTCACCCAAATGGGTCACATCACTGACTTTGTCCTAGTGGCACCAAGGCTTGGCTTGACCGTCAAGACTGAAGCGTTGCAGAGTGTCACGAGGGGTCTTGTTGGCGACACTGCTTTTGCCGTGCTCCCCGAGATTACTCCTCGGGTGTGCTTTGTTCTGACGCTGTTCTTTCAAATGTTGCCTCTAATCAAGCTCTTCTCCTCTCCATCGTGGGAGAACTTTATCGGCGCAATTACTTTATGTGGATATGCATCCTTCCTTTTTGGTTGGCACGTCCATGAGAAGGCGATCCTACTAGTCATTATTCCCTTTAGTCTGATTGCACTGAGGGACAGGCGCCACCTTGGAGCGTTCCGACCCTTGGCCGTTGCAGGCCACGTCTCCTTATTCCCGCTCCTCTTTACGCCAGCCGAATTTCCAATTAAGACTGTGTATACGGTGGCGTGGCTGATTGTGTTCCTCGTCGCGTTCGATCGCCTTGCGCCAGCTTCGAACAAGTCGAGAATCTTCTTGCTGGATCGGTTCAGCACATTCTACATTGCGGTGTGCATCCCGCTCATTGCGTACAGCTCGCTGGGCCATCAGCTGGTTTTT
>PXOD01000705.1:0-11886 GCA_003012165.1 Paramyrothecium roridum
TTTTTTTTTATTTTTTTATTTTATTATTTTATTTTATTTATTTTTAATAATTTTATTTATTTATTTAATTTTTTTTTGCACATAGAGTTTAAAAGATTATGGCAGCCACGTTTTTGCAAAACGTCTGCTCTTCAAGTGTCTTGTACACACTCTGTTATCGCTGAAGAAATACTGTTAAATAGAGCTTCATTGTAATTCAGTAGTGCTGCTACCAACCTAGCTTATGATAGCCGCGTCGAGAAACCTCCCTGGCGGCGGTTTGTGACTACTATGTCAAAGTATATTGCGCACCGTTGCTGTCCCTCGAACAGTTAGCCATTCTGACACACAGTTGTCTCCACCGAGCGAGCTCAGAATCGATTCTAGGATGATCAGTAGGTCCTGAAGAGGCTTTGTATACTAGTCGAGCTCAAAACCTCGAGCATCAGCTCCATGCAAGTGTGAATATGAGAAGCATTGACGTGATCAGGAAAGATATGTTTTTGTGTGACCTAGCCCATGTTATCGCTGAGATGTGTAATTGATGCATTGCCAGTCTGCCACTAAAGGCGATTGCTACAGTTGATGGACAAAAATTTCACATAATCCCGTAGAGTATAGAGATTTTAATTTCTGTTGTTAGTCAGAATAGAGTAGAAAATAGTTAACTTGAAATCCTTTAAAAATAGTCCCAAGTGTAGAATAACTGATCTTTATTTTGCTATTAAAATTAATATTGCTTTTGATTACTTGAATCACTTCTTTTACACGGGCGAATGATATGGGGCTTTGCGTAAGACGCATGCCTTTCCACTGCAGCAATGCAAACCTCTTGGGCAGTTTTGAGCCGATAAAATCTCTAAAGTTGCGACACCTGAGCCCCAATTACCTAGGCTGCGAGGTGCCTGGTATGTATGCTACCATCGCTTTGCTTGCGCCCTCCATGCAATACTGAACAACGTCGACCTTGTCTCCTTTTGGAACAAGTTTCGCAACCTGGCGAATGTCACTCGTACGTGGTAGGAAGAGGGCGTGATCCATGGGCTGATAAGCCAGGTGCAGTTGGTCGAGGTTGTAGGGCTGCATCGTGCTCAAATCGAAAACCTCATCAGTACGGTAGCCTGGGCCGCCCCATGGCGGGCTGGCAAAGACGACGGTTGAGCCCAAGTCGACTCGAAGTTCCGGATGCAGCTTCTCTGGGTGGTTGACGACCGCATTTAGATACTCGAAGCTATCCCCATGCACCCAGGTAATGGTTCCGGGCTCCACCCCGTAAATGTTGGCGTTGTTTTGTGCACAAGCAAGAGTGGCAACGTCACGCTCGATGGAAATGATGCGATCCCAGCGTAAGGAAAGCGCAAAGGCTATAGAGTTTCCGCCGGCCCCTGCAAACGCATCAATGAGGGTTGTCTTGCCTGTTGTTGAACTGAAGATATCATGCGCAACTTGACTAGAGCTCGATTAGACGGGACACAGGGATGAAACAGGCGAAGGCTTCATACTTTGCTACGGGCTCTGGTGTGACGCCGAACCATGCATCATCAGTCATGCATACGCCCTCGTCATATAATGAGAAGATTGAATACCTCTGAGAGAAGTACCTTGGACGGCCATCAGCATTAAATCATTAGGTGCTAGAACTGGGTGACTCACTTTTGAATGTCCCAGGGAACTTCGTGTTTGCCTTGATAATGGTGGCATTCCTCTGTTAGAGGAAGCTGATCAGCTGGCTCCATGGCAAGAGACTGGATCTCCGGGCCGTCAAGGCTCCTGTCCTCAGACAAGAATTCTCGCGGAGAGTCTAAGAATTTTGAAAACACGTCAGACAAGTTTGAAACCTTTGGCAGCCTCTTCAAACCCGTTTTCCATATTTCAAGGTGAAAACAGGAAAGGAACTCAAGATAACTTTCAGCATGAGTGGATGTGAACTTGTTTGTAGGTGAACGAGGCTGGCACCTGGCGAGACCCACCGTGATTGGGCGAACCTCACTAGGGCCTTGGCACTCGTAGTCCCTCTGCAAGGCTGGACTGGGGACAGCTTGCCGTGGGCTGCAGGTACCTGGGCTCACTTGAAGCTCCTCCACGATAATCGAACAGATATCATCCCACCCCTCCCTACAACTCGTATGCGATCGTCCCAAATCTCGAATCGCAACAGCAGCTCCTGCGAGCTTCCACAACCATGTTCAACGCATTGAACCGATTCATCTCCCGCCTCGACGGCGATGTCCCGCAACAGCGACAACAGGACTTTGGTTCCTTCGGCTTCCAGGTGCTACGAAACACCAACCTCGAGCTGACGGTCGAGCCATGGTTCGACTTTATCGTGGGAATCAACGGCAGGCCTATCGTATGAACCAAGACCACGCACAGACTGCAAGCAATTCCTAATAGCGTTCAAGGACAATCCCGATCCGCAACTATTTGCTCAAGAAGTGCGCAATTGCGCCGGCGGGACTGTTACGTTAGGACTATGGAATGCAAAGGTATCGCTTGCTTCTTCAACACCCTTCAACCTCATTCGAGCCGGGGGGGCGGCCTCATGGACACCAGAGCTGACATTGTCTCGCAGGGCCAACGTACACGTGAGATGCATGTGCCTGTACCCGCAGACACAGCTTCCCTAGGCCTTTCGCTCCAATTTACCCCCATCTCGGTTGCTGCCAACATCTGGCATGTCCTCGACGTCGCACCTAACTCCCCTGCCGACAACGCTGCTTTGTTGCCCTACAGTGACTACATTCTCGGCAGTCCGGAGGGCATGCTTCATGGCGAGAGCGCTCTGGGCGAACTGGTGGAAGACCACATCGGCCGACCCTTACGACTATACGTCTACAACAACGAGTACAATGTCACTAGGGAGGTGACAATACAACCGAGCCGCGGCTGGGGCGGCGAAGGGGCGCTTGGCTGTGTTTTGGGATATGGTGCGCTGCACCGCCTACCCGCCCCTCTAAGTGAACCTGTCAATGCGCCAGGCGAGACCATGTTTGACGGAGGAGACACGAACGAAAAGAATGATGGAGCCTTTATCCCCGCTACCGCAACTCCCCCACCACCACCGTCAGGAGCTGACTACCTTGTTCCCGCACAAATGGTCGACTCGACCTCGACGGCTGCCCCTCCGCGAAGTGGGAAGAAGAAGGAAAAGCGTGGACATAGCCCAAATGCGTTGATGGACGATTACTTCAAGGAGGAGGAGCAGAAGAGTCGAGAGGCAGACAATGCACCAAAGGGCAAAGGCTCCGATGTGCCGCCACCACCTAAAGCAGCTGATGGCCCACCGAAAGCCGGATGATCATGGTGCGGGACCAGTTTGCAGGCAGACTCGTATAGAAGAGTCTTTGATTTTGATTTCTCAAGTATACCGGACCGGAGTGCCCTTTTCTCTTTATGAGACCTTCTGATGACAGCCGCTATGATACAATAAACACCTCTGCTTCGGGATACGTCCTGCCCAAGTTCTTCTCCGATCCATCGCGTGCCGCCTCCTTAGTTTATGAAGTTGACGCAGAAGAAGTGCAGGATAAGGCTGCAGAAGACAAAATCGGCAAACGCTCTGAAAGGGACCAGATTAGCAATAATCCAAAGCAGGGTGCATTGGCGGGGAAGGGGCCGTACCGCTCTGGTGAAACTGAAGGAAACTCGCTCTTGTTGGCCTCGGTCGATTGGATGCGGAGGGAGACTGTTCAGAGTTAATGGTCGTGAATACTTGGACGTCCACGGCGCCCACCCACCTGTTAGAACAAACTGCCCAACCGTAGCGCAGAAGCCCGACAAGAAGGCGTTAAAGGGCTAGTATCCATGAATGTCAGTCGTGTTTTCGCCTGGCGAGAAGAGCTCTCAATTCGTTCGGGACATACGTAATTGCCAGCGAGGACGCAGTAGAGGAACTGCAGGCCGCCAACCACGGCGAGGAAGGCCAGGAAGACATCAATCAACTTTGTTCGCTGAGGCGTTTCCTTCAAGTAGTAGTTGTAGACATTCTGCAGGACCTGATCCCAATTCGCAGCGCCGGTCTTGACGGGAAGAGGCTTTGGCTGAACCGGAGTGGTGGTGGAGGTGGTGGTAGTGGGAGCTAATGGAGGCGCGGTGGCCGTTGTTGGAGTCGTGGGAGCTGCCTGCGTCGTGGTGGCAGCGGCGGCAGGGGTAGAGGCAGGCTCGCGGGCGCTTTTCTTGGCCATCGTGAAGTGCTGTTTGCCGACTGACCGTGAGATGCCGATGTTTGGCGGTTGCGAGACTGGGGTTTGAGCTCGGGGGTCGTATTGCTGCTGGTGATGCCAGTTTACAATAGGTTCCCCCCTCCACTTACAGTGAGCTTTGAACGACTGTGGCCACGAAAGCTCCAGGCTGTACTTTGATTGGTCAGGAAAAAAATACCTTGCCGAGAGGGTGACAAAAAGAACAATGCTTTGGAGCTCAAGGTGCCGAGTACCAAGTTGCGAAATCGATTTTCCGAGAAAAGAAGCGTAAACCAAGGTAAGCTACTATCGTTGCTTGATTTGGAATAGGAATGGGACACAATTCTGAGATTTTCCACTGCAGTTCTCATTTACTTGTTTAATGCTTGATGGACCAGAGCCACGAGAGACCTACTTGAATAGTCTCACTTTTTTTTGTCGCCCACTACCTACTTTGCTTCTACTAGTAAGGTACTCCGGATTCTGTGGCGCCCCGCCCATTCCGTCAGACACCCACAGCCATTCAACCACCCCGATCCTACCGAGGAAGCTCAGAGCTAACGATCAACAACACCTATCAAACATTTGTTCACTGAGGAAACAACCTCTAGCTGGCAAGCGCATCAACCATACGAAAAGAAGAATCTCTCCTACAGTCAAATCGACGTCACAATGGCAAGTTGCGCACGCACGCTGACCCAGGTCTTGCATCATCACGGTCAAGGCTCCGCGACTAACCCATGCTAGGCTGCGTCTCAACAGCTCGAGAACACCTCCTACATCCTCGCCGCCCTGACTGCCGGCGGCGGCCTTATGGGCTACATCAAGGGTCGCTCGGTCCCTTCGCTAGTTGCCGGCGGTGCGGTTGGCATTCTCTGTGCGCGCGCTTCCCCTCCGCCCTCTACCGCCCTGACCTGGCTGAGCTAACCAACAAATGTTTCCAGATGGCCTCGGTGCTTACCGTCAGCAGAACCGTCAGCCGTATGGCATCGAGTTGAGCTTGCTCGCCTCGATTATCCTGGGAAGCGCTTCTATTCCACGAGCGATTCGTCTCAGGAAGCCCGTCCCCATCGTCCTTAGTCTGCTTTCTACCTTTGGTCTGCTGACTTTTGGCAACGCCTTCAGACAGTCGCTGTAGGAGATAGGAATGTACCCGTCGATTTTGTATATGTGGCGATGATCAGAAGCGCAATCAATGTACCGATAGGTCGTGCCCTGAGTGATGGAGCTGAAAGTTCTCGTTCAATTATCGTACCTTGCTTCTCGTACATGTGAATCGTACAGTGCCCCGTAACGGTCAAATCAAAATCCCAAAAGAACCACCCGCAACAACGCCAAACTTCGTAACGGCATTGATGTACATTGTTGATTCGAGTTGTCGGAAACTTCGATCGCATAGACGGCGCTTTTGGCAACAACGCCAAACCTGCTCGGCATCGGCGATCTCTCATAGTCCCAGATCCTTCTCCTGCTGCTTGATCCTCTCCCTTCGCTCGCGGGCGGTGGCTCGGTTTTCGGTCTGGGCCTTGGAGCGTTCCGCCCGGAGACACTGGTTCACCTTCTCTTTGGCGTCGTTGCAGCCTCCAGAGGCTTTGTGAAGGAAGCCTTTGGCATGGCATTCTTCGAGAGCCGAGATTACTTCCTGGCATGCTTGGACACAGGGTTAGCGAGGGTTAATGTAGGTCGCACCAGAAAGCGACATACCCAGGGCATTCTTAGTATGTAGATGGGGATGCATCGTTAGCGCGCTTCTGGTGTCTGGGAACGAGAAACTGATTTAATGAATTCGAGAGGTTTCAAGATCAGGATGGGTCGGGCGGATCTACCGAACTAACGCCCATTTTCCAGTGCAATTGCAATGCACCTTTCGACTCAATGTTAGGCCGGCCCAGACCCACCTTGAAAACTCCCAGTGGTGCATAGAAGGTACACATTGCCTGCGATTATGTGTCCAAGGTACCTGATACCCTATTAGAGCATTACCTTACCTTGGGCACCTCGCATCCACTCATTCTCCTCACATATCGCGTTGAGTGAACGTGCGGGCATCACGACCCTCTTCGCTTTGCATACAGAAATCGACCTTGCCCTGCGAGATCGCACATCGGACGGTATTCCTGACTGAACCTATTTCTACAAGCCTCAACATGGCCTCCCAGGCTCAGGTGCCTGCCAAGAAGCAGCAAGGTGCGCAGTGCAAGCTTTGCCGATGGCCCCCATCACACTCACTGACACTCGCCTAGATCTCCAAGTCACCTACAGTAACTACAAGAACACTCTCCAGCAAATAGCTCAGAAGATTGGTGACATTGAGCAAGAGGCGGAAGAACACAAGTAAGTGTCCTTGGGCGTGAGCAGAGAAAGGTCCATTGCCCTCAGGCTTCCAGCCTGCCACTCACCTTCCAAAGCACTATCCTGATACCGTCATTATCATGGTCTATTTTCCTTTTAATGACAAGAAATCTGACATATGTATATAGGCTTGTCCTTGAAACCCTTGAACCGCTATCAGGAGACCGCAAGTGCTTTCGCCTAATAAACGGAGTGCTCGTGGAGAGGACCGTTGAAGAGGTGGTCCCCGCCTTGAAGACGAACCAAGACGGCCTGAAAAAGGTGCTTGATGATTTAGTCAAACAGTACAAGTCAAAACAAGACGATTTGGATAAGTGGAAGGTTCGTGGACCAACAATGGCTCCCCCTGCGTGGCCGTCCATAACCATGACTGACTTGAGTACGAAATACAGAAGAAGAATAACGTGCAGGTTGTACAGCAATAGTCAAAATAGGATAACAAATATATTAACAAAGTCGAAAACAATCCAGTACCATCCAAGCTATGTGTTCATCGTATACAGGCGGCTGAAGAAGTTGGCCATTCTAGTGCTCAGACTTACTACTGCTGAGGAGGATTGCTCGTGACAATGGATTTTGGATTACTTTCTCTTTCCCCCTCTTTCCCTCTCTCCTTGTTCTACGATAACTGCTACGACCCTGCGACGAGGCCGAAATGTACACTGCCCCTTTTCTGCGGAATAGACGTCATACGATGCGCCGTCGCTGTGCCTGCGGACGCAGCCCTCAATCCAGGCTCAAACTTAGGATGCCGCTGCAGGGCAGCCTGGCGCGGGGCAGAGTCGAGGTGGTGGTCATGATGGTGTGGGCGTATGCGTGCGTTGTACAGCTGGATGCGACGCAGCCTGGGCATTGAGGCGTCTCAGTGCCCAACGGCTTGAAAATTCAAGATTGCAATGATGGCTAATGATTTGAATCTGGACCTACGAGGCTTATATTGGGGACGGGGTAAAGAACATTAGGCCTGCAATTCAGGCTGTGGATTTTGCTGCAAACATACCTTGTTGAAAGTTCAGGCCCAGTGGCCTTCTTGATTGGTTCCTTTTGATGGTGCTAATTCATATATCGGAACTGTGGGATCCTGAATTGAGCTCACAGTCCAGGGTTGGACGTGTAGCATATTGTAATGTACATGTTAATACTTTAGTTTATCTCTTCACGAGATATGCATGTGTGTCTGATGCCTTGCGTCAACGGCGTATGGCGCAGCGCACAGCGTCTTCTGGGTCTTTACAACCAGAGGTGCAACTTGTGACAGGCCTTGCTTCCCAGCCAGCTCCGGATCTACCGAACATTAGCGCCAGCTCAGCAAGCGAGTAATGCATCATCCTGCAGGCCTGGCATTCCGTGCGCAAGGGCAGGGTTGCATTTCCGCACACCGGCCTCCATCCCTCCATCCCTCCATCCATCCTGGATTGGGCAATCAATCTTCGGCCGTGATGAAATTTCCAACCTTGCCACGGGGTTCAGATCATGACTTCAGTTCGACGAGGAGGAGTGTAGTATCCCAGGTCCAGATCCTGATGAGTCGGCAGACAGGTAAGGTAAGGTAAGCTATGCACCAACGACGCAGGCACTTACACATACAATCAAGGCCCAATTGGCTAAGGTGTTGCTTGCAGGAGTTAGGCTCGATCTACCTCGCTTGAGCCTCCACCTCCACCTCCACCACTTCCCTTAGACCCTCCTGTACGTCAGGGAGCAAAGCGCACCCAGCCGTTGGCTCAGGTTTGGGCCAAAAACGACATGGTTGAAGAAGTATCGGTATCAGACAGGACTAGTGCTCTGGCCTGCTTTCCGGAACTGGCCATTGTCAAATGGCCGGGCAGCATCACCCACCATCTCAGTACCATTGCATTGGGCAGCGTTCCTACTCGCCAGCAACCCAAGGCCAGGTACCGTAAGGCGAGTGGACGCGGGTACCGCTTCGCACATCCTCCCGCTGCCGCCTGGCAGTTCTTTTGGGGGTGGGGAATGATCCCAACTCCTTCGTCCAAGGCTCGCTATGGTACCTAAATTTGCGGATCTTGCTACGGTTCAACTGAGCAAGGATTGGTTTTTGGCTGAAATCTTGGAAGCCCTAGAATACTCCGTTACGTCTCACCGCCTCGTCGGCGAAAGGAACAAGCCCGCTTGCTCTTGTCTTGATGTGGGATGGTAATGCATCTAATCCATGGTCGCCCTTATACCACCTTCGTCATGTGCTATATCCCACGCTGCGCCGAGCTTACCGCAGGTAGCACGAACGATACTTCACTAAACTTCACTTCTGTTCCTTCGACCTCTCCTGCAGCTGTGGGTAAAATATCGATTCGAAGCCTATGAGACGTAGGCCTTTTGCCTCGTGCTTATTAATTCCCTGGAAAGAAACATAACATGTATACATACTAAATAAATACCTAACTTGCCTAATATATACCTTACTTAGAAAGGTATTCAACATACCTCCGACTTAAAAAAAAAGGCAAACGTGTAGAGGTGAGGCAGCGGTACTGCAACCTACAGTACCCTACTTTACCTAAAGCATAAAGGCAAGGTAACCTGAAGATGATCTCAAGTATGGCAACGTACCGATGGTCTTCGCGGCTCCTGGGGGAACGGGGAGAGTTGAAGCTATACCTGTAATGCGTTAGTGAGCGCGCGTTGTAACAGCGTTTAGCTTAGCATTGTCAAGTATATCCAAGTGGCTTGCCCGTCAGAATACCCGCAAACAGTAAGAACCTACGAAGAGGAACATGGGAGCTTGGGCCCCATCTGCTCTTTTTAGCACCCCCATTTGTTATTCCCACCGATGACATCCCAGTCCGTTCTTTGTTGACCGCACGTTGGGCTTCATCCTCGCATCCTGCAAGAATAGCTACCCCACGTCCGTCTTTGCTCTCCACCACATGCACCTAGCTGCTGCGACCTTGGACGCGAGACAACTCAGACACCCTCTTTCGTGAGAGAAGGTAAGGGAAAAACCCAGTCTCAATTCCCAGACGCCCCTCCATCTTCGCGTATTCTTGGCTTGGTTTCCTTGATGCTTCCCACCCCGGCTTGTCGCGACGCCCGTATTCCTCCTACTGACGCGGATTGACAGCGAATTGAGCATCCAGGCCTTTCGAGATCCGGCGCCTCGTGTAACATCGCATCACGGTTGCGATCCCGGCGCCCCGTCAACAAGCGCGACGCCTTCCGACTGCGCTCTCCCGCTTCCTGCACAGGCCATATCTTCCGCAGCCTTGTTGCAGCCCAGCGCTTTGCTGTGCGTCGTCCAACGCAAGTCGCGCTCGCTCCCAGAGCCGCTTCCCAACCGCTCGACAAGGACCGACGTCCAGTCTACCGCACACGCCCCGTTAGACTTAACCTTCATTGCCCAGAAGCTCTAGTCGGCGCACACTGTTTGGTAGGTCACGAAGCTGTGGATTGCTGCAGTTGCGGGCCCACCCCCTCCCCATCTCCTGCTCTTCCCATCGCTCCCGCCTATCGTCCCAACCCACCCTCACTCCCCTTCCATTCAAGCGCCCTTAGGGCAAGGCGTCATAGCCCCGGAGCCCCGGGCCAGGGACGGACGGTGTGAGCACGATCAGGTCAGGAACCGTCAATCCCCGGCTGACGCATCTCTGCAGCTGGAACCCGCCACCCCAAACCTTGCTAGCCCTATTATCTGCGACGTGGCCAAGGTGAACACATCATCGCCAGACCCCCTAGCTGTACCAACCCGAGCGCGGATCAACCAAGGACGCTAGCAGCCGCTGCAGGTAGCCAAATATGTCCGACTCCCCCCAATCTCCTCCAAAGGAAGTCGACAATGGTGCACAGTCACCCGACGAAGAAGGACAAATGAATGAACAGCAAGACCCACAGTCTAACGAGCTCGCTGGCTATGAGTTTGAGGGCGTTAAGGAGCAAGACAGGTGGCTGCCTATAGCCAATGGTATGTGTTTACTCCTCGCCTCCGAGTGCCCCCCCCGGGTTGCTGGGTCTTCGTGATTTGTTCGTCAAGCTATGCGTGCTGCTCATCTTCGTAGCCTCGCATACTTGATCCGATCATGGCTCACGATTCGCTCATGGCTTCGGGGGGCGTTTCTGGTGTCCCATCGAACCCATCATCCTCCAGCAGGGGCGAAAAAGCAGATGACTTTGATGCTAACATTCGCAACTTCGCACCAGTCGCTCGAATTATGAAGAATGCACTGCCCGATAATGCGAAGATTGCCAAAGAAGCCAAGGAGTGCATGCAAGAATGTGTTAGCGAGTTTATCAGCTTCATTACCAGCGAAGGTTAGTCGCCGGCACTGTTCTACTAGGCCTTGACCACAATGTCCCTTTCACCCCAAAAGACGTGTTTTGAGCCTCCTTGCGAACTGTCATGGTCGATCTCGAAATTAAATCTACCTACAAATTACTGACGTTGTGTTTATAGCTTCGGAAAAGTGCCAACAAGAAAAGCGCAAGACGGTTAATGGCGAAGACATCCTGTTTGCTATGACCTCGCTCGGTTTTGAGAACTACTCGGAAGCTCTGAAGGTCTACCTGTCGAAATATCGCGAGGTATGTTGTCGCGTCCCATTCTCGCAATCAGACTAGTAAATGCTAATACAAGTGACAGCAACAAAATCAGTCAAATCGAGATCGCGTCATGGAGAACAGCGGCTGGTCCAATTCAATGATGCCAGGAGACAAGCCTGACGCTGGCGCTCCTGTGGGAGACTTCCCCCCTGGCGAGGGTCCGAACAGCGTCGAAGGGGGAGCTGATCCGAACTATATGTATGGCTCTCAAGCTGGCCACAACGGTGCCGCTGCTGGAGACGGCTACTAAGAAGTGACATGCAAGCGTGAGGGCGGGCAGGCATCATCTTTGAAGAACATTTGAACTCAACCTGCCTAAAGAGGGTTTTGTTCTCCGAAAGCCTGCCGGATCGCACCCTTTCGCACTGCATGGCACAGCGCCCATGGATATGGACGGGAAGGAGGAAGTCCAGCATGTACGAAACGTGATATCGGATTTTCTGCAACGTGGCTCTCGTTTGAGCAAAGATTAGCTGTATATGATAACATGGATTTGACGGAGCAGAGGGGATAGGTATGGATGTTGGTGTTTTCGAGGGTTTAATCACGATGATAGACTCCTTGTCGGGGTTGGGCTGGGTTTTGTAACAACTTGTTCTGAGAAACGAAGGCGAAGTTGCAACAGGGCAACTGGACAATGCAGAACACTGACAATGCAAATTGACGGGCGAGACTCCTCCAGCATTGCACAAGATACAGAGCCAATGAAACTTTTCTACAATTGCAGTGTGCAAAACCCTCGGAATCAATCGAGGTATTCCTACTAGTGCCCTGATTATTCTACTCTGGACATACTTTGGGGGGCGGCGGGGGGGGGGGG
>PXOD01000706.1:0-14016 GCA_003012165.1 Paramyrothecium roridum
CCCCCCCGTTAGTGTGCACTTCGGTTCCTTGCTAGGGCACTCCCGCTTTCAGACTTTCCAGCGCCCAGGAGCCGGGGTAATATCAGCGCTCTGCGTCGAGGTTTCACACGACCACAGAGAGCAGCCTGAATCCTGAATGATTCCATCCGTGCTCGCAGTCGAAAACACAGCCAGTCGACGGTTGCTACATCAAAGGTGAACCAATGGAAATTCGTCCTTCCCCATTTGATGAGAGTGGTAGTGGAGATGCTCACAGTACCCTTGTCTCTTTCTTGTCTTGCCCTGTTCTGTTGCGTCCACCGCCCAATGCTGGGCTTGCTGGGCCATGATAGGACACATCTGAGATCGGTCGAGAGAGCGGATCTCAAACGAATGTGCTGACGAAGCCCCCGTCAGCGGGACAAGGAAGAAGATTGCGATCCCTAAGATCACTATCCTTGATGCGGACGCACTTGCGGCTACGGACGTACGTCGAATGAAACTGGGGGTGGAGTCGAACGCCTCACATTCTCACCCACGTTCAGCCATTGGCGTTGCGTTGGGCCAAAGGGTGTGTGCCCCCCTCAGGCCCAAGCAGGCATCTTGTTTCCCCTCACCTTTTTTCGAGAAATCATATTGCGAAACAAATTGTCGAAACGATAATTCGCCCGCACTGCCGTTGTCGAAAGGGTACCTGCTTGCCAGGCCGGCGTATCGTGGCGTCGATGCTGAAAATGCCATGCTCCGACATGCAAGACCAGTCATGTTTTCCAAAGTGGCCTGCCTTGTTGCAGCCCACCCCGCTCATATGTCTTGCCCTTCCACCCCCCCCCCCCCCCCAAGGGTGGGTGAAAAAGGAGGGAACTAGTAGGATCATGAAGGGGGGCGGAGGAGGGCACGGTTTCTTTTGTGGTTTGCTTTCTTATCTCTTATGTCTGAGCGAAGCGACAGCAACATCTTTTGGTTGGGGCAGCATCATACATCATCTTATCATCACACGAAGAGACCACGGCGCATGATTCAATGGCAAAAGACCATTTTTCTTGAAGGCATTTGACTGGCGTTTAGCGATGTTTTGGAAGGTCTGGACTACCTTTTGGAAGGTCTGGCTTACCTTTTTCTTGTTTTGTTTTTTCCCTCTTCACTTCTTCTCACCAATACTTCATTGTCTTTTCTTTTTTTGGTTTTTGTATATTCTTTTTATTGCCTTAGTTAGCCCATGTTACTTCTCTTTTCTTGCGGCGCGGCTTCCCCGAAATGGGCGGCATTGTAATGCTGGGTTGAGGAAATAGGGGCGACATGAGCATTTACTACTTGTAGACCCTCAACATACGGGAGATGTAGGACAACTCCACAGGAAGAAAAAAAAAATCAAGATTCATTAAAATTCATTCTTTGACAAAGTCCCATCCGTGAGCGCCCCATTTCGCTACCGTAACCTTCCTAATAAAGCATTGCATAAACCGAGTTGCGCCCCTTGCACCGAATCCTTCCCGAAGAATGCCCATGACCATGACTATGCTAACGAATAATCTATGTTACTTTTTGCCGTTTGGCTTCTAATCCGTCTACCATTGCTGTATCCGTCGTAGCGGTTCCGTTTGCCGGGATCTCCTGCAACGGGGGTCTTGGAGCACCGCCGTTGTTACCTGCCTCCCCAGGTAGTGATCGCTTCATTGTCGGTGGACGATAGGAGTTGCGGTTTGCGAGCGGGCTCCCCGGCGCACCAGGGGCGCCAATGCGGCGAGTGTGATCTAGTGACGGGTTCAGAACTGCACCCCTTGCAGATGAGACTGCCCCGTTGGGAGAAGGGCGCACGGGCGCGAAACTGCTCGTCTTGGGCTCCGTGCTTGCCGCAGCCTGGCTAGCAGTAGGAGCAACATGCTGCCCGTTCCTCGCTAGTGGCTTCGAGGATGTGTGGTCAATACCGGGAGTTTTACGAATCGATGGGCTCTCGGCCTTGGGGTTAAAAGCTTGGTTCGCGCGCGGCACGGCGATTTGAGAACCGTTAGGGCCTTGCAAACTCGAAGAAGGGAGCTGGCTCACGGCTTTGGCGGAGAAAAAACCCACCGCCTCGGCAGCATTCGCCTGCGGTGTAACGATCGGTGCCTGTGCCGTGGAAACGCCCTGGTTTGGAGGCCGTGTCGACGCTGCTGACGCGGGCCGATTCATTGGCCCTGCGTTGGAAACATTCTGCGGCACAGGACGCTTCTGTCCCTGGTTTGGGGTCTGTGGCGGGCGAGTATCGTTTCCATGGATGGGTCTGCTGGGACCTGGCACGGGCTGTGGTGGTCGTGGTGCAGATTGCTGGTGGATAGGTGGATTGCTGGGTAGAACGATCTCATCGGGGTGGCCTTCGCCTGGCACGCAAAAGTCCGCTCCATCCAACTCTGTGTCTTGTCAGTGCCTTCATCCTACCATGACACGAAAGGTCCAAAAGAGAATGCCCTCACCTCCAAAAAAGTCATCAAAGGAATCCTCGGGCTCCAGCTTGAAAGGGCCAGGCGGCTGGACAGGCGGCTGGGCAAGCGGTAGAGCAGGCGGTGCAGTGTTAAGCATAGGCTCTGATTTGGCAGGATCTTTCTTTGCAAAATCGGCGTGACGATGTAAGTTGTCTGGATGGAACTTCTTGGTGGGTTGCACTTTGATCTTTGTGACCTGCTTGACGTAGTCTTGATCGTAGATGCAATTCCCTAGGACACTACCGAAGCTTCGTAGGGCTCGCTTCAAGCCGTCCGTGGTCCCTTCTTTCTTGGCCTTCTCGAAGGCCATGGCTTTTCCCTTCGCATTCTCAATGGAGCCGTATCCGATATCCTCATGGTACGTGCCGTTCCGGAGCGTGACCCGGACGATGACTGAAAGTCCGATGCTGACCCGTTGTGTCTGAGGATTCTCGTCGGCAAAATCGACTTGGATATTTTGGATCGAAGAGGACCATCCATTGAAGCCGAAGACCTCGTTCGCCAATGTAATGACTTTCTCGGCCGTGAGGTAGTGAACTCTTGAACCGCCAGGACCCGCTCGTGACGAAATGTATTCCGGTCCGAGCTGCTTATCGAGCTTCGATGAGATTGCGGCAACCTCCTCTTGCGACCATTCTGCTCCCTGGGGTTTCGCCTCGTCGAATGGGTTTGTCCACGGCGTGTGTTGATCACCTGGGCTGCGCGGTCGTTAGCTGGGGAACCCAGGACAGGTTGTTAGGTAGAGGAGTTGCGTACGCAGGCATATTGAGACGGTCGGCTGCACTACTTTGTCATGAAAAAGGGTGACGACTCTGAAGCAAAATGCCACAACAGAAGTCACAATGGCGCTTGGCGGATCGAGTTGTCTTGATTTCGCTGAGATGCCAGGCGTGATTGTAGCTTGTCGCGCCCACGTCTAACACGTCAATCGCGTTCCACTTTCGCCACGGGAGGGACGGGTTAGCACGTGACAGCTTGAGCGCCCGCCTACGTTAGCTCCCGGGTTCTATCAGTCATCATCGATACAGTTCGGTTTACTAGCCCAAACCTTTACCGCCATGTGCTATTCAATTCATTAACGTTAGCTTCTTTCTTGTATTTGTTCGAGAAGCCTGCGCCAGGTCCTTTTTAGCATGCATGCACTTCTGTACACGAATTGCATCTTACGTTTAAGATTTTCACAATTGTCATCCGGCTTTCACTCACATACAACACTCAGTAGCAGTGCTGTTACAATTGCGTACAGACACCTTATGCTTTATACGGTGACCCTGATAGAGTTGGCTCTACACAAACGACATGATGAGTACTACGGCAGAGGTTTCATGTGCATTGATCGGGGGGTTCCTCTTACGGGTTGTTCTTGAATAAAAACTGAAAACATCAGACACTTAATGTGTGTACATGACTATGTAGCTTATACTAATTATCCACCATGCTTCCCTTCCCACTGAATCGGTTGTTCCAAAATGCACCCGAAAACGCAAGTTGAAATTCTCTCGCTTCACCGCTGCAAAATGCACGCCGTCCTAAGCCGTCAAATGGTCCGAGCTAAAGGAGGCTTATGTACACAGGAGATTCAGAACCGTCCATATGACGGATGCAGCCCATATTCACGCATCAAGTCCCAATAGCCCTTCCGTCGAAAAGAGAGGGATATCAAGAGTAAACAAACCAACGCCCCCACCAGCCGTGCAAAAGAAATGAGTTCCGTTGTCTATGCTTGCCACTAGGGCTATGAAATAGTCGTCATTAGGTCATTGTGGCGTGCGCCGACATCGAGAGCGATGTGTCGTCGTCACCATGCAGTTTGTCGAATCACCAGGGGCCAACGCGCACGGGCGAGCCGTACGTCCCAGACATGAGCTGGTTGAGGATCGAGTTCTGATCGGCTGAAGCAGTATTTGAGTTGGTGCCAATCCAGCCGACGCTGTTAGTCATTGCCGAAATGGCAGTGCCCAGACGGCCGCCTGACTGTTCATGGTGGCGCGTTAGGATTGAATCCCATCCACCAGTGTGAAGGTTGAAACCGCCCCCTCGTTTCCCTGCTTCGTTGATAACCAAGGCCCAAGCTCTTGCAATTTCCTCATACGCATTCTCCTTGTGATGGCGATATGTTTGCGGTTCCCAATCCGGCAGTTCGTGAATGAAGTTGGTGGCGCCATCAAGGAACTGGAGGGATTTGGTAGGTTGCGTCTCATTCGGCGGAAGATATTGTGGAGTAAAGTCGGAAAGAGCATCGAGAAGGGCGACGAGAGACTCCCTAACACGGTAGTAGGTATATTCGGCACTGGATTCGCCATAAGGGATCGATTCCTTGAACTTCCGTCTATATTCGCTCAGAACCTCTAGAGCCGAGGCAACTGTTGGACGAGGTGCTCCAGACACAACCTCGTGGCCGATATCAGGATGCCTCTCGCATATCCGCTCAAGAACAGTTCGCAGCTGGTGGGTATCCAGGGTTTCCAGGAGCCGAGGCAGAGAGAGCGGTCGGCCGATGAGTTCGTTAGATCGGGCCTTCTTTGATGCTCGAGCGAGTGGCCTCGCCGAAATGGCTGGAGAGCTGGAGGGGGACATGGTTTCGTCGCCATCTTCGTCGGCTTTGCGTTTTCGGCCCGTCATGGTGTGTGGAGAAGGAACTGGAAGCTGTCAGAATCGAGGAAATGTGAAGCACAGAGGGTAGGAATAAAGGCGGTGTTCCATGGCAAGGGAGAGGTGCACTTACTTGATCGTTGGGGTGTGAGGCGGTGATTATCGTGGTGAAGAGGAAAGGCAGGAGGCTGTGGCGATAGAAGAACATTCATGATGATGAAAAGGCCTTATCAGCAAGGTCGGGGAGGTATGGGCCGCTGGAAGGCGATGGAGAGCGACGACTGCCTCAAATCGGTGAACTACGGACAGCGACAAAACCAGTGATGGCTGTCGGACGATGGCGGAGGATGGAAGCCGATCGGCGTGATGGCGGCTGCTTCTCAAAGGGAAAGGTGGTGTTTGTACGAGCGTTGGTGAGATGTTATCGACCGAGGTGGTGGAAGGATGGAGAAGTAAGCCGGCGGCAAAAAGACAATAGCGACCGACCGCAAAACTACCTGCACAGCGAGGACAAAGCAGAAAGCGGTCAAGAAAAGCCGTTTGGTCGTGGGCCGCACCAAAGGGGGGAGGAAAAAGGAAGAAATGTTGCTATGGGCCCGGGAGGGGGTTTAGAAGAGCCGGGAGTGGAGATGAGAGGACGAACGGGCCTTGTTGCTGGATGGAGACGGGGACCTCAAGGTTGGTTTTGCAGCTGAGGCAGAGGGCAAGAGGCAAAACCAGAGGGCAATTGGCAGGCATGGACATGGGCATGGGCATGGGCATGGGCGGGCCAGTCGCCGTTCCCCACATGGGCACACGTGACAGAGATGCCGCTGCTGCGAAAATCGACGCTTTATGCAGCTTCACCGATTTGGACGTCGATTTCTCCCCCCCTTTCAACATGGGATGCACCTCGGGCCGTCCGTACATTTTGTTCTCTGGTTCGGCTTATTTTTGGAAGACATGTCACTATTCACATTGCGTCCTTCTCCCTGCGAATGCACCCTAGGAATATCGATCGTCCAAAGGCATCCTGGCGCAACAATCTCAGCCTATAGTACCTACTTTACCTTACCTAAACTAGTCCCTCAATGGACTCACCTTACATTTCACTTCAGCTGATTAGGTTCCACTGGAGATGCCTTACAGCGGGGTGGCGCCAGACGCTTGGCACTGAAATTCCAGCCCCTCTCCTCCCGTCTCCCAGCCATCGTCAGCTGCCCTCGCGCCAACTGGCCCGAATTTGTGGATAAGAATAAGAATGTTAAGGATGAGCTTTCGGAAGAAGCCAATCGTAGCAAGAACCCCCACTCGAATTCACGGAAGGCACTCCTTCGGCAACCAGACCACCTTATTTTATGCAGCATCGGTTTTTTTTTTTTTTCCTTCTGTTTTCCCAATATTCGAATGCTTACGTGTGCAGCGTCCATGCGCGCACAAGCGTGTACGGAGCATGAACGCATTGTGATAAGGCAATTTCCTTGTGAACCTCTGTGCAGCTTACACTGTATGTCTGACACTGGTCTCGAACAAAACCCCCCTCCACAATATTAGTCGTCATCAATTGTATGCTGTTTGTTGTAAAGATCCTCAGAGTTGAGACAGTGTACAAGGCCATAGGTTCGTCCAATGCTCATGGCCCCGACTGACTCATTCCTAGCTGGGATTGACGGCAGTGTAACCCATCGCCTGACTCTCCGATCGCAGCCGACATGCCAACGAATTGTGCTAGGACCACATCCAAAACCGAAGTTCCATTCGCCAGTTACAGGGAGCGTCTAGTGCACTAGGAGGCCCTGTCGTGATCACAAAACTTGCAATCATTATTTTGAACAGAGCCCTTGCTTGCATGCTAGACGGAACTCGGCATTAGATATCCAAACAATTTTCTCCGGTCCTAGAACACCGGTGTCCCGGCGCCAGACGGGCCGGAAGCGGCCCACTTCGCCGTCCCTGGACCCTTTCAGTGAATAGACTTATCGCTTATCTTATCATGGCAGGCGTCCACCCAGATTCCAAAAAATTTCTGGTGCTTCTGGCGATCCCATCTGCCACAGCCAGGACAGTCTCCGCCAAATCAGTATCCCACAACACCGATCGAGACCATGTCGTCCAGCAGCGATTCAGAGCCTCAAGTGGATGCATCCACATCCGCCGCCAAGCGCAAGGCCGAAATTGACGAGATCGAGGTCGACCTTGCCCTCCCAGAGCCGCCCTCGAAGCGAGCCAAGCGTGCATTGAAAAAGGGCAAGGCCTTGCCCACCAAGGCCAACAGCGACGACGGCAACGAGGACTTGGAAGAAGGCGAGAAGACCGGAAAGAAGGAGAAGGTCCGTTCAGAGCACAGTGTCTGGATTGGCAACCTACCCTTCGCCGTCACAGCCCCTCAATTACGGAAATGGTTGGTCGACAACTCGGGCGGCGTCATCACCGACGAGGCCGTCACCCGAATCAAGATTCCCACTACAAAGGAACCCGGCCGTGATAAGTCGGCCAAGCCGGCCAACAAGGGTTTCGCCTACGTTGACTTCACAGACATTGGTGCCAAGGTTGCCGCCATTGCCCTTTCTGAGAATGACCTAGGCGGTCGTAAGATGCTCATCAAAGACGCTACGTCGTTTGAAGGCCGCCCCGAGAAGCCAAAGGAGCCAGAAGTCGGAGCGGACGGTGAGCGGAAAGATGGGGGCAAGGGCGAGGCCAAGGATCCCAATGCCAGCCGCAAGGTCTTTGTTGGCAACATGAGCTTCAAGACGACCGAGGACGATTTGCGGAGAAACTTCGAGCGATGCGGCGAGATCGAATGGGTCAAGGTGGCAACTTTTGAGGACACCGGCAAGTGTAAGGGTTTCGGCTGGGTCAAGTTCAAGGAACCAGAAGCTGCGGCCTGGGCCGTCAAGGGCTTCATCAAGATCAAGGAGGAAGTTGAGACGGAAGAGGACTTCAACGACGACGCCGAGGCCAGCAACGATGAGCCCAGGCAAAAGCAGTTCAAGACGAGGAAATGGTGGGTGAACCGCATGCTCGGCCGCGAGCTGAAGCTGGAGCTCGCAGAGGACGACCAGTCGCGGTACAAGAAGAGGTTCGGCAAGGGCGCGAACAAGGAGCAAGGAGACGCGAGGGCGCCCAGGCCAAGGAACCAGAGGCCGAACAGGGAAGACAGGGAGCACAAGTACAACGGAGAGGGTGAGGGCAAGCCCGCGAACAAGGAAATGAAGCCTCTGAAGGAGTCCGAAGATCTGCAGGTGGCCAGATTAACGGGTGCTGTCGTCAAGCATACTGGAACAAAGATGACCTTTGACTAGAAATCTTCAAACAGAGATACCCATTTCTTCGTTCAACAAAGTTGACCATTTCATGCCATGAAGCCATTGCGATTGCGATTGAATCTCGAGGTAAGGTATTTGGAATCATTGATTGGCATTGGACGGCGCCTTAGCATCAAACTCCATGCCCTTTTCCCCTCACCTTCCCCATACTCCACATTCTTTAGCCTCACCACGCCCGCTTAGACAGCAGGACAATCGTTGCGAAGGCTCGCACTTTGACTCACGGTGCAAGTGCACGACTCCTGGGGCTATAAGTGACCAATTTACGCCGCGACAATGTACGAATCACAAGTGACGTTCACGCTCGACACGATTTGCCCTTGGTGAGTGACGATCCTAATACGCCTGCGTTGAGCCCATCGTTTACTGACCAGATGCAGGACATTTATGGCAAAGAAAAGGTATGAGACTCATCATGTTCTGTCCTCACGATGAGATGACATTTGTACTCATTCAATCATTCTCCCAGGCTGGACAAGGCCCTTGAGCAAGTCCGCGCCTCGCCAGCTGCGTCCGGCATAACCTTCACCCTCCACTTCGACCCTTACCAGCTGCACCCGGAGCTGCCCGAGACAATCGACAAGCAGGATTGGTACCTCCACACCAAGTTCCTCGGCAACGCTGACGCGCACAAGTCCCTCCAGGAGCGCCTCGGCGGGCTCGCCGCCGCCGAGGGCAGCGCGCTCCGCTTCGACGGCCCCATCGGCAACACCTTCCAGGCGCACCGCGTGATTCAGCGCGTGCAGGCCGACAAGGGCCCCGAGGCGGCGAACCGCCTGGTCGACGCCCTGTACCGCCGCTACTTCACCGAGGCGCGGCACCCCGCGGCCGACGACACGCTGCTCGAGGCGTGCGTCGAGGCCGGCGTCGACGAGGCCGAGGCGCGGGACCTGGTGCACGACAAGACGCGCGGCGAGCGCGAGCTCAGGGACCACCTCAGGATGGTTGCGAGGGACCTTGACGCCGTGCCCGTCGTGTCGGTGGAGGGGAGGAGGCGGGACATTACGCTGACTGGAGCGAAGGAGGTCGAGGCCTACGTCAAAGCACTTGAGACTGTCATTAAGGAGAGCACATGAATATTTTTAAAGCTTGTTGTTTATTCAAAAGAGAAAAAAAAAAGGACATACATGGCTACATGTAAGGAATTTGTATGTACAGCTCGACTATTCAAACCGCGAGTGAGAGAAAGTGGAAAATACATGATAAGAAAAATTGTTGGAAGCAGACGTTATGTCGTAAGAACTTCGTGTCATCACATTTCATGACAGATATCGGGATGGTGCGCCCTGAGCGCGGCTAGCTCGTCAAGAGCTTTCTTTTACTTTTTTCCTTTTCATCGCCACATTTTTCTCGTCTTCTTCGTATTATTCGTGGCTTCACGCCCTGCTAAACATCAGGGGCACGAGGAGGCTGCGGCTCTCCAGGCCGCGGCGGTCCTCGATGACTTCGTTCCCGCAGCCGCCGACAAACTCCCGGCTGGCCATGTAGCGGCACGCGGAGACAGCGTCGGCGGCCCTAGACTTCCTGGCGCTGAACTCGCCGCGCAGCTTGAGCAGCACGGCGGCCTTGGCCTTCTGCAGCGCGCTGATGCGGGCTGCGGCGTCCTCCGCGAGCAGGCGGTGCGCCTCCTCCTGCTCGATGTTGCGCTGCACGGGGGAAATGCCCTCGTCGGGGCGGTGAAGCGCGGCGGGATTGTAGACGGTGGGTTGGAGGAGGACGGGCTGCGGGTCGGATATAAGGATGGGTGCGGTGATGGTATGATTGGACACGGGGGTAGCGGAACGTAGGACTTCGGATTCAACAGAGGGCTTGAGGTGAGGGCGGGATGGTCTTCGCCAGAAGGAAATAGGGGATGGGCTCGGTTGCTCGTCCAGCTCCGCCTCGCCCTCAGGGTGGTGCTTTCTGCGGCGGCGGCGAACCCTCTTCTTCTTTAGTTTGGTAGTGAAGCTCATGGCAGCTTCTTGAATTTCAGTGCCGCCTTCGGGCTGTTCCATGATGGGGTAGAAAGGATCATCGTCGAAGTTGAACCCGTTGATGTCCGTGTCAAGCAGCTCCCTGCTCGCAGCCTCGACAGCAGCGCTGGGGCTGGGCAGGTCTTCAGAGCTGTCACTAGTGACGAGACTGTACTCCGAGGCGGTGGTGAGGCTGCTCCTGGACCACATGCTGTCCTGGTCCAGGGGGGCTAGGGCCTCTTCCCAGTTGCCATTGTTGAGGAGAACAACGTTCTCGAAATCAAACTCCTTCACAGTCTGGCTGTGGGAGGAAATAAGCTCCTTGAGCTGGGGAGCGTTCATGGTGGCGTTGCGGATCTGCATGTATCGCAGCTTGGGGAAGTGGATGGGCGTGCGGGGGGGTCGGGTAGGCAGAGGAGACATGGGAGATGTGACTTCATGGAAGAGTTTCTTTGTGGAACGAGGAGGTGCAAAGAGAGGGTCGGCAGAGAGGGCAACGGGGCAGGGGCCTTTGCGTCCTACCCATGTAAAGGAAAGCTTTTCCAAATCGCCGGCAAAGAAGCGAATGTAGTCATCAATGACCTTGAGGTGATCGAGGCCAGGCGATGGTCCGTAAAAGTCCCATGCCTCGACCGAAATGTGCAGCTTCTTAATCTGCTTCCACCGGCGGCTGGACGATGGAACGCTGCCGAAGCCGGGGATGTGTCGAAGGTAATTGAAGGCGGAAGGGTGCAGCGAAGAGAGGGAGAGCTTGTTCAGCTTGCTCAACGTAGCCCTCTCAACGGAGATGCGCAAGGAGATGAGAGCATAGTCGACTATGTCCCGTCGGTATCTTTCTCTTGGGTCCTGGCCGGGACAGCGGATAGTCAGGTGGCGCATGTTGGGGATCAGCTTCATGGCGTTGATGAAGCTGGGGACATTGGTGGCAGCGTGGAAAAGAGGCGGGTATTGCTGGGTCAGGATGTCGCCCAGCTCCGTGTTTGCGTACTTGGGCCGGGTGAGGACGGAGCCCATGCTCGTGTGCGGAGTGTAGAGGAAGGAGATCTCATGGCCGGAGAGAGGGTGGATGAGGGGCGGCAGGAAGGTAGCCTCGGAGTGCGGGAAGTAGAAGGTCAGGTGCTCGATGTGGTGGCCGATGCGGCCGAGGGCAGCAACGCGAGAGGGCTTGGTGAAGGTGTTGGCGGTGAAAGTGACATGGATGCGGGTGAAGAGGTGCTTGGAGACGATGTTGCAGAAGGCGGATGAAGTTTCGCGCAGGGCGCAGATGTCGGATGTGGAGATGAGAGGGAAGAGAGTCTTCTTGATGTTGTCGCTCCTCAAGAGGGAGACGAAGAGCTGGTCGGTTGAAGCCATATCTGTCGCATGTCGTGGAGCTGGTTAGAGGCGTAGCAATGCGTAGGAGCCAGATGCTGGGGCTCGTGTAAGTCGATGTTGAGGGTTGGGTGAGTTATGGTGTATAAACGGCGCCGTCACGAGGTCCGAATATAGTTTGGAGAGAGTTCAGCAAGCCCGAGGCAAGTGTCTGATGGATACGGATGAGCTGTGTCCTGCGAGATAATCGAGAGGACAAGGAATAGTATCCCGTAGAGCAAGTAGTCTGTAAGATGTCGTTGATATTGAAACGCCTCACAGGTGATGTTGGGACAGTGGAAATTAGAAGAGCGTACAAGACTCTGACAAAGAACTTTATTTCGAAACAAGAAACAATGAATTGAAACAAGACCCGAAAACCAGGCCAGAAAACGACAGACGACCTACGGTGTATATATCCCTCGACGGGATCAGACGAGACGTCCCGGGTGATGTGCCCTCTACCTTAGTCGAGTCCCCGCTTCTCTCGTGGACAAATCAACTCCTGGGCCCCCCCGCTGCTCCCACATCAACAAGCTGCGCGAGCCACAAGAATGCGCCGGGCCGTCCTGGCGACAGCGAAAACACCCCCTGAGAGTGCATCGCGAGCGTCCATGGCGGCGGGATTGAATGGCTGGTGAGTCACGCCAGCAAGCTGCAGGACGTCTCCTACTAGACATGGGATGGGGATGGAGTCGGACTCGTGGCACTCGTGTCCGCGTCTCAAGCGCGCCCGCGCCGTCTCGTTGGTCGAGAGCGACTGGGCTTCCCGCAGCCCTGCATGGCTGGATGTGCCGGTCCGCAGCAGCAAGTCTCACAGTGTTTATGCCGATGGCCTATGGGGAGGGAAGGGGGCCTCCACTTGGACGCACAGAGCGCAGGAGCATGCAGACTACGACCCCGTCCGACTGCATCTGTAGTTCTGCATCTGCATTATGCATAGTCCTAAGGTGTGTCCTGTGCCTGTATGTGGAAAAGGTGGAGGCTTGGTGTAAGTCATGGTGTGGGGGGGGACGACAACAAGATGCAGCGAGGGATGGGATTGGGTGAGGTTGAAAAACAAGTTTATCGATAGCGCTTCAGAACACGGATGCGTCGCCGCCAGTACCAGCCACACCCCGTCGACCAATGGCAGCTCCTTTTGCAACGCGACTCGCCACGGATCGCGTCAGTCCTAAGCGCGACTCTACGACTCTTGTCCGTAGCCAGCGCGTTTCGCACGTCTGCCCGCATCATCAGCAGCCTCTTCCCCGCAGCAACCGTCCGCGAGGCAGCAGACTTAAGGACTGTGGTGAACCAGAAATAAAACCCTCGGTTCTCCCATGCACTCTAGTGAGACAGGAACTAACGTCCGGTACGGTTCCGAAGAACCTATTTCGGCACACCGTTGCACGTATATGCCACAGGTCAAGTGCCAGCGAACATCGGCGCGAATGCAGGGGACGGGAAAAGGCCGTGCCGTCATATGAGGTAGCGGCGACGTCTGCTGTTCTTGGCTGGCCACGATCGGCTGCGATAGTTCCTACAACAGCCTCACCGACCGGTTCGCTGCCGTGTCTTGGTAGTAGAGCCGGGGGAGGGTAGAAGAGGGAGGGTTACTATGTCTTTACGCCCCGAAGACCGCATGGTCCAGAGGCTCCTCCTCTCCCCCACACAGCACCACGGTCCTGGAAGGGTGTGATGGTCACAGTGGACGAATCAGCGGTCAGCTTTCCATCCCTGCTTGCCATCTTCGAGACGTTATGATTTTTGACCGCGGCAACCAGGCTTTTTCGCCATTTTGTGCGAAAATGTGTGTGTGTGAGCGTGTGGGTGCGGGTGCGGTGAGTGCATATGTGTGTGTGACCTTCTGTCCGTCGCATCAGATTCGTTTTGGCATCCTTCTTCTTTTTTTTGTTTCGTTTCGGACCAACCATGTGCCTCGTGGCAGCGCAAACATGCCGGGCGAATCACACCGCGCGTCGACTGCGGCATATGCAACGCGCAGAACAGGGGAAGGGTGCGTGTATGTGGACTGTTCCCCCCCCCCCCCCCTTGGTCCATGGCCAGTTCACCAACGGGAAAGGGAAACCCCACGCGGGGCGGCGCGCGCAAACATGGTCCTGTTGTTCTGTGAGGCTTTCGCGAAGGTTGCACCCTGGCAGGCATGGGAGGGAAGCGCTGATGCAAAAACCACACAAAATACGTGTTCCGTCGTCGGAGTCTGCCCCTGCAGCGCACCTTCCATTCTCTCACGCCCCTGTGTAGCAGCAAAGCGGTTAGCAAGCAGAGCAAGAGCAATATGGACACTATGAAATCGAGAATACTATTGTGATATCAAACTGCCTATACTCTAACTCAAGCTTACATTACATATATATATATATATATATATAT
>PXOD01000707.1:0-37120 GCA_003012165.1 Paramyrothecium roridum
ATGATGAAGTACTTGCGATATTGCAGCAGCAAAACGAATTGAATGGATGGAAGTGTTGAACGGGATGAAATATAAAAGGATTGTCCAATCCTCTAATTGTTGAATCATCACAGGATCACATCACCACCAACCTCAGTTTCCAGTAACACCTTCTACAACCCTCCATTTTTTCCAATCAATCGCGACCATGATCACCGATTCTTTCAACCGCAGCGTTGCCGCTGTCCTTGCTCTATCATCGATTGCAACGGCCGCACCATCTCGTGCGCCAGGACAGGCCAACGTTGAGCTCAGTTTGACAGCGCAGTTGCAGCTCGCTGATACGTGAGTAACGGATGGAGGGGAGGAACACCAAAAAATAGGAAACGAGATTGACATCGCGTTAGTGCTATTGACCGTTATCGCTTGCTGCCCAATGACGAGGACTTCATCTTCGACTTCAAGAAGAGTCCTTTCCCATTTGCCAACCGCCAGAGTTTCCCCGCCCTTGTTGGCAGTGGCTTGACTCTGAGTCTTACAGAGGTACCAGGTATGTTGCAAGGGGTTTCAATGACGAGAGGTTGGCCCTGACAACAGTTCGCAGCTTGTGGCATGGCCTCTCTTCACATCCACCCACGAGCAGCTGAGGCTTTTGCCGTTGTGTCTGGCCGCATTGTCGCCGAGTCTGTTCCGGAAGTCGGCGTTCTAGATGATAAAAACCAGACCCGTGTCATCCGCACCGAACTCGGACCCAACCAAATGACCATGTTCGCCGCCGGTGCATTCCATGTCCAGGTCAACCCAGACTGTGTACCCGCTACCATTGTTGCCGCATTCTCCTCGGAAGACCCGGGATCGGCGTTGATTACGCCTCAGACTTTTGCCTTGAGCGATGACATTGTTGCTGAGACGTTCGGCAACAGCATTGCTGGACAAGATATTGAAAAGGTCCGAAAGGCGATTCCTCCTGGCCCGGCTTTCCTGGTCGACGAATGCTTGGCCAAGTGCAAACTGCCAAAGAACCAGGCATAATGCTTATCCTAGACGAGAGAGGATGACAGGGGAAGATTAATTTCTCTGCCGCACTGCGTCGTGCGTCCAATAAGTAAGCCATGATCTAGAGGGGTTGGAGGGTCGAGGGTCAGGCAATGCCGAAATTAGTTTCTTCTTGTTTATTTATTCATTCTTTCTACGCTCATTTTTATTTTATTTTATATCAGATAGCTTCAATTCGCAACGGTACCTTGCAAAAATGCTCAACTTGGCCTTGTATAATTGAGTTGTGTTGTTTGGTGACATACGCAAGCAGTGCCAACCACCAATCAGATCCACAATGAAGGAGCCGCTAGAAGACTTGTAAAAAAAAATATGATTGCCTACAATGTTGCGGGGTAATTGAACCCGCTTTCTACATAATCCATCTCGCAAGGATAGCATAGGTCTTGCCCCAGCTCAACTGAGATCAAGAATGGCCGGCTCGGACTCGGACTGGACGGCGGAAAAGGCGCTACAAGAGATAGGGTTTGATGTGTCTTCTCCCCTAACCCTGGGGTTGCTTGCTGGGCGCCTGAAAAAAGTCAAGCGGGCAGGGTGGCTGAGATACGACATCGAGTAAGTGACCCGCACTCAATCTCTTATCAACTTACACTAAGCTATGTCAGTGCCGAATCAGTCGCAGACCACTCATATCGAATGGCCTTCATCGCATTGAGCCTGCCTTCTGACATTGACCGTGCCAAATGCATCCAGTTGTGTCTGGTGCACGATCTTGCCGAAGCTGTTGTAGGAGACATAACCCCAATGAGCAAAATTCCCAAGGCGGAAAAGGTGCGACGGGAAGCTCTTGTCATGGACTACCTCGCAGAAACCTCGGGACCAGAGGGCCAGAACATCCGCACCCTGTGGCACGAGTTTGAGGACGCAGCCTCGCCCGAGAGTCGTGTCGCACAAGACATTGACAAGCTGGAGATGATGCTTCAAGCCATCGAGTACGAGAAGCAGCTGGAAGGAAAGGTTGACCTGGGCGAGTTCATGGGCGCAAAACGAAAACTGAGGACTTCCGTGTGCATTGAATATGCAGAGAAAATTGCAGCAGAACGCGAGGCCTTCTGGGGTGACAGGGCACACATTAGGGGAGATTTGGAAGATGGTGGGATGTCCGAGGAGCACCGGAAGCTGCTGGATGCGTACTACGCTCAATAAGGATATTCATGCTCTGTGACACCAGGTTGGCTGTCGGTCCATGGCGCTGATACACAGCGATTTGACAGCTTGGACCCTTGGAAGCAGTGAGATGGCCTTGATACCTGTAACCATCGCGGCCATGATTTTGGTGGGGGACATGCATCCGTCCGGTCCCCTACATGAATTTCTTGTTTGTAGATGCGCGCTAGTCTCGACGGCGAGCCAGTGTGGTCAGATGACATAAGCCCAGTTCAAGGACGCTGCAACGATCACATAGAAAGGACCAAAATTATCCCGTGGCCGGCGTTTCCGCGGCCTCCCATGGTGAGGCTGCTTCGCGTGGCTTCAGATCGACAGTGGGGGACATCTTCGGTCTGCAAATTCCTACCACTTTGGGCCTTACCGAGAATACGGTGAACCCACTACGCCCTACACCCTGTATGGTCTCAGGGTCTTGATTAATAATGTTAACATACCGTCTGTCAAGTCGATCGACATAGGATTGGGCACCAGGCAACCTGACAGCCACACGGCTGAAAGCCACATCCCGGGGAAGCGGTCTAGGCCGCTAAACATGCTTAAATCCATGCATAATCCGGTACCCGAGGCGTTGCTGAGCAAGGGCCCAAACATGGAATCGACAGGTGGTGGCAGCCACGCGGAAAGCATGCGCATTTGTGATGCTGAAGTAATTGGACGCCACTGCTTGGCAGGTTGACTCCTGAGCCTGTCTTCATCCGCCAAGAGAACCCCGAGTTTCTGCTTATCCGAGAATCACTTCGTCCAAAATCAAATCAAATCTCCTCATTGTGAAGGGTTTTTTGTCTTGTAGGTCAATTGTCCAATTGCGTTTTCTGCCAAGAATAAGGGACCTGACTTCGCAAACTATGCAGGCATCCCATGATGATATGAACTTTATCCTAGAACATGCCATTATCTCGTGATGATAAACTTTATTCGGGTCCGGAAAGATGCGCATCGTGGTCAGTGCAATGGTTAGCGTGTATTGCATCGTCGATGTGGTCGTAAGACTTGGATTTGTGAGCCGTCGAGGCCGCAAGAAAAAGTGTATAAGTACAACCGTGGATTGCGGTTCACAAGAGATTTTCTGATGCTCAAACAGCACCTGGAAAGCCTTTAACCTTTATCATACTCATTAATCTCGCAAACGGGGTGCCAAAATGGATATTCTAGACGAGGTCCTCCGCGCCTATACAGTCAGTGAAGGTCAGACCAATGTGACCGACGTGTTGCTGGGCGTAAGCTTCATGGTAGTCAATGCCACAGGTCAGTCACGATATTGCAAGATTGATATCATTCGAGGATGCTAATTGTGTTGCCAAGGCATTGTTTATTCGGGTTCATCGGGCCGACAAGGCTTTGATGTAGACTCACCCCCTTATACCGTTGACACAATGCCATGGCTTGCATCTATGACGAAGCTCCTCACAATTACGTGTGTGCTTCAACTGGTTGAGAGGGGCTTGATCAGCCTTTTTGAGGATTTGCGTATTCGTGTTCCTGAACTTGGAGGTCTTCAGATCCTTAACGGATTTGACGAAGACGGGACACCTCAATTGGAGAACAACACACGTCCAGTGACTCTTCGGTAAGCACACTCAGATATCAAGCTAAGAGAAAATCCATTAACAAAAGAGGGAATAGTCATCTTCTAACGCATACATCTGGATTTGCATACGATATTACAGATCCTGACTTAATAAGGTTTCAGGAAGTCACCAACCGCACGGTCCACGCCCAGACTTGGTCTATTGAAGGATTCACATCTCCACTCAAGTTTGAACCGGGAAGCGGATGGATCTACGGCATCGGCATCGATTGGGCAGGCTACGTTCTGGAAACGGTGACGAACAGAACCATTGCGGATTACATGCAAGAGCACATCCTCGACCCCCTTGAGATGGACTCTACAACATTCGACCCTGATAATTTTGAAGGCTATGCAGCTCGCGACCCCGAAATTGCGACTGGCTCTGAAACAAATATATACGATCTTGTCCCTGGAGTCAGCATAGTTCCAGAATCACATCCCATGGACAGTGGCGGTGCTGGCTTGTTCGGCTCCACCGCCGACTACGCAAAGCTTCTCTCCGCGACATTGCGAGGCGATCTCCTCGAACCGTACACGCAGGAACTTCTTTTCCGTCCCCAGCTCACTCCAGTTGAGAATGAAGCTTTCATAGATGCTCTTTCACACAGAGAATGGGAAGCGTGGGTTCCAGAGATGTACCCCTACGGCATTCCCATGGGGCAAAGCATGGCTGGTGTCGTCAATTTGGAGGACTCTCCAGGGCGCCGACGAGAAGGCAGTCTTATGTGGAGTGGAGCCACAAATGGCCGCTGGTGGATAGACCGCGCGACTGGCATTGCTGCCGTGATGACTACGGAGCTACAGCCACACCCTCATCCGGGTGCTCTGGAGCTCTTTCGACATCTGGAGGCTCTCGTCTACAGGCACTTGGTTTAAAGCCTTGATTGGTCAAAAAGGCCTCGCTTTGACAGTTCTATCGGTTATATAGAGGATCTAGACGTCAAAATTTCCAGCAATCTCCAGCACTTGATAGCATTATACGCAGCGACGTGCTTGAATTGCGGTCCATGCTGTGGCTGAATACTAGAATTATTTCAACCAAAATCTTATGATTAGCTTTGGGGTTCGCGAGCAGATAATATTATGATCATCATAAGATGAAATATGTGTCCCTTGAAACCAAAGCGAAGCCCCGGATCATCCATGTAGTCATGCGGGTCTAGAAAGACTTCCAGCGTAACTTTGCGTCGATTGTGTTGAATCGCTCGACGATGATACCTTTATTCCATTCGCCAAAAATTAACTCCGATCCAGGCGCAAAGCTTGTATACTTCTGACTGGGACACATTCATTTCCAACATCTTTCGTTCATTTTCCAAACCTGCCGCTGCCGGCTGAAATGATTCTATGGAACAGATGGTCAAATGCTGATGTTTCGCTGGATGAAGAAGAAAAATTGTCAATTTTATGCTCTTTAGTTTAGATACACTCTCATTCTTGCCGCTGTTTCGGCTGACCCGAGAGAAAGTCATGTCGCATCAGTTGTCGGGGGAAGCCGCTTATGTTGTACATGCGTCTTCGATCGAGAATACCTCGCAAATCCACTGCTATCCGCGTCGTGGTATCCTCGGTTGGAACATTTATGACGACAGGCACGTCTTTAAAACGCCCATGGTATTGCATTTCGGCGACTTCAACCGGGAGGCGACATTCACTGCCTTCGCTTGCATCGTTCGCAATGACGAATGTCGCAGGACTTTGGCACGTGGCCAAAAAGGCACCCAAAGCCTTCAAATGAGAGGCGCTGTTCCAAAAACGACAGCGAATGCAACCGTGGAGCTCAATAGAAGACGGCTGGGTTCGGACTTGGATGGCATTGCCCTTGCGTTCAAAATAGAAGCAGCTCGCGACTAAGGAGCATACAACTTCGTTTATGAGATCTCGCGCTTCAATGTTGGTCTCAATCCATCCAATAACGTTGTTTTGGAGCGACTGGACTTTGGAAACGTCATCCATTGGCGGGGGCTGCTCGCCGAGATCTGGATTCAAGCGAAACAAACGGTCTCTCCACATGGGATCATGTTGCAACGGCTCGCTCCAGCCTTTCCATCGATCCTCTGTGTCTAAATTGAGCTTGATCTGGTAGCTTATCATGGTGAAAACGGCCCGAAGAAATGGCTGCTTCTTATAAGGCACATCTGCTTGCCCTTTGAGAAACTTCAATGAGACATCCTCTTCATGATTCACGTGTTTAGGCAATCCTGTGCCCAGCGATAGCACTACGTCTGGGACGACATGCTGATTTTGGGCAGTTGCAAGCCTGCGAGTTTCTTCGATCGCAAGATAGATCGGGTTGTTATGTCGGAGAGCCCCATCTAAAAGTTCAGGGAACCGATGAGACGACGAGTCTTGTGGCACTGTTTTTGCGAAGGGCTTGAAAAAGCCTGGAGCCGCGGAGGTCCCTCGTGCTCTGTAAAAAAGCATTAGATACCAAAATTTATTGTCAACCAATAGAGGAGAGGATCTTACGCTTCCCAAACCTTGAGCTCATCCTCAGGTCGCTGGGTTCTGTAGCGTTGATAATCCAACTTGGGGCCCGAGGAGGCTGAAGAGCTGGTTGCATAGTTGCGAACGTTGTAGTTCGAAAGAACATAGGCTCTTTGGCCAGCCTCCGACACAGCCGTGACTGCGACCTTGAGCCGTCGAACACCATTCTTCTCCCGTTTTCCGAACAGTTTATCTTCACCGAAAGTAGCGCGGAGAGCGTCTTCGAGCGGTTTCGTTTCATACCTGCTCTTTTTGATCATCACCTCAACGTACCGCAGGCCTTGTATCTTCTGAGCTCGCCGCTTGGTAAAGACCTTGACGACGAGGCTCTTGAACTTTTCGATGCATTCATCCACGGACCATAACTCATGTCCGAAGCCGAGCGATATGATGCCGCCCGTGCTGTCACAAAAGTTTCGTTAGATGCGTTGAAGTTCATTGAGCTTAATTTGGCAATACCTTGTTCCGACAACTAGATCGAAAAACCGCTGGAGAGGGATCCCGATTCGATTTTCTATAGCTTTGAGCACACAGAGTTCGATTATACCACGAATACCACCCCTTCAATTAGTACTAATTAGCGAAGTAACTTTCGACTTTTGGGATGCATACTTACCCATCAAGCATAAGTATTCGCAGTCCGGAATGGGCTGGTTCTGTATCGATCACAGTTGGTTCTTTCATCCATCCATTCATTGACAAATGGCATTTCAAAGGACACTGGTCGATGACAACCTGTTGAAAAGCATTCAAAGTCCCAAAATCCTTCGAACACTCCAGGCAAATAAAGTGTCCACAAGCCAGTTCATGGTCGGGACAGTTGGACAAGCAGCAGAGGCAAATAGAGTTGCAGAAAATGCCGCCTTCGGCCATCAACTCTTTGTAAAAAGGCTGCATCGTTCTGCTGTGAGCGAGCGCACGAGCCTCCCTAGTGTTGAGGGTGTCGTCCCATACCGAGTCCCTCTGCATATGCATCATGGAAGCTAGGACTTGCTCCTGCCAAGCAAAGTCTTGGGGAGTGAAGCTGTGCTCGAACCGCCCCCATCTCTGCAGCGTTATTAGACCAGCCTTTGCGCGATGCTCACCTCCGTGGTTTGCTCTTTTCTGTTCGCATTGGAAGCGAGGCTCTAAAAGCCATGCATTTGGTTCAATGCGGAAAGTGCAGGTAACGTCGTGATTAAAATATTTGTGGATGACTGATTTGCACAAATCACTGTAGGATGACTGTCCCTGGATCACTGGGCTCTGTGTCTGACCTGACCCCAGTTGACATCCGGGCCCCAAGGACGAAATACCCGCTCTGAACCAGTCTTCAGGTTGACCTACCAAGATCACTGTTAACCTATGGTTTGGCTAAATGTTAATGAGACATTCTTACCGAACCTCCGGTTCCTAACGGAGTCTAACATGAGGCATGATGCTACCATGTGAGTGAGTTTGTTGAAGAGTGGCTCGATCTGTCCTTGCAACCCCAATTTTTTACCAACAAGTCGCGAGAAAATATGCAAGTTGTCAGCCATAGTTTCAGGAGGTGGCTTGTATTTTAAAGACGCTTGAACATAATCGAAGGGTTCATCGAGTGTTTGCGAAAAGTGATCAAATGCCAGTGACAAACATAAGCCAAACTCATCGACATCCGGAAGCATTCGATTTTCTTTCTTCTTAATGAAGGCCTTGTTGCAGCAGCGAATTATTAGGCTGTACAGGTCATCACGCTGATTAGAAAGAAGCTGATAGCGACTCTTGTCTGGGATCCGAATCACATGGACACTGGAGTAGTAACAGCCAAAAAGCTCGTCCATATCGGAAATGCGGAAGTTTGCAGATTGCCACTTTTTAACGTAGGCTTGGAAAGTCTTATTTCTCTTGATCTGTGAGTTCATTGACCTGAAGAACTCGTCTGTTGATGTGAAGTGGTTCCAGAGACTTTCAGGGGTTGAATTGTTGCACTTGTTGAGTGCAATAATAGCATGGGGCTTACTTGGGAGGTTGATAGACTTTGAGTAGTTGGTATCGGCCCAGATAAGAAGTTTCTCCACAACGTCTTCCATAGTCCTGCAATGATCATTGTCAGCCATGTATCTTATTGTATAGACCATGTTGCAGGGTGCAGAGACTTACTTTGGATTGTTTAGTACGAACACAATCACGTCGGAGAAAGCGTAGAAAATTCGCGGATACATCTCAGCAATAGCATATTGTCGCTTCGCAGTCTTTTCATGATTCGGGGCGTCTCTGCGAGCCCATCTGAGGATCCGCTTTGTTCCAGGAATTACGCGCCGAAAGACACTATTTCCGTTGGCACCACCTGTAGGAACAGGCTTACGTTTGAGCGAAGATGCTTCAATATTGCGGCTACTGGCAGCAGCAATGGGATCGCGTTCGCCCCCATCGAAGCCCTCACAGTCCGCGAAGAGTATCGGCTGAGCGCCTGAGAAAGTTTTTGGGTCCGCGTAGAGATGAACATCGGCGGAAGTGGGAAGTTCGCAGTCGCTGCGGCCTAGCACTGGGGCGGCTAGTGGAATCTGGCCATTGCTTGACCTCTTGGGGTCGATGAGGAGCCGGATGAGCGTGCTCTTTCCAGCACCAGTTTGCCCCACGAAGGAGACGAGCCCTGGATAACGCGCTGACGTGGTTTCAGATGCGCCGTCCATCATGATTGCCGCGTAACGTCGGTATTCGGACAAGACCGGTTCTCCGCCCATGTCTCGATCAAGTCCAAACCAGGTTGTGTCTTGATCATCTTCATGTTGTTGTTTTTCGTCATTCTCATCCTCTGGCTCTGCCATGCATTCATTGACACTCTCAACTATCTCTGGGTCGACCTTTTCGTGAGGGATGCCGCCAGGCCCCAGTGAGTTCTTGTCTTTATGCGCCCGTCGTCTCCCCCAGCATGATTCGCAATAATACTCGTTACAGCCGGTACAGAAAACAAGGTCTTCCTCTTTGTCACACTCACAGCTTTTAGGCATTTTGAAAGATGAAGCTGTTCATTGACAATGTTACAGAAGTTTCAAATGTGTAAATATATTGAGGTTGTGTGTCATGATCCAATTCTGTGTGGAAATGCGACCTTCACCGTTCTAGGACACATTCCAATCTTTATATAGGGCAAAACGCCACGGCAACTAACTACAAGGATTGCCACAGTCACAGTATGCCTGTAGAGTACAGGTGTCACAATTCAATCTTGTGAGGAGCGTGCAGCTTGCGGCCTAAGCGAGGGAGCGAGAAAGAAGGCTGCCAACCACAACCCATGTTCGTCTTGGCTTTGCCACTAGCGCTCGGATTCAGCACGAGGCAAGCTTCTGCCCTATTGGTATCCTTTCGAAAATCGCGACGCGAGAGCTCAGGAACCAGTCGCACAGCAACTGCGCACTTTTATTCATGAGTCGATGCTTAATGAAGGCAAGGCCGGGATCGTTACTTGACTCCAGTCGGGGGCGGTTCACGTCATATCCCTTCCAGGATGCTACTTCATCGTCTATTTCAACGAATGACCTGCTTTAAAAAAAGCCAGAGGATTTGCAAGGCTGCATGGGACCCTTGGTCGCTGAAGGTAGCCTCACTGGTGTGCTACCCTAGTGAGGCTCTGGCAAGCTCTATCGGTCACAAGCCCCTTTCCTTACCTGAAAAGTATTTGGTGTGGCACTCGGGTAAATAGCCTATTGTGTAAAATCCCTGGCAGTCTTTGGAGTACCTACAACAAATCGTTTAAATTAGGATAAAGTGGCTTACCAACCAATGTTATCACTGCGTAAGGGTGGGCAGCCACCGACACTATTACTTAACAAAATGAGTGTAGAGTATCTACGAGGCTCGATTTCCATCAGGAGGGTGTTTATTGTAGAAGAAGCTCTAACTTGCCACAATGCGACATACAACAAAAGTAAACCTGCTCATTTTTTTATTTTTTTATTTTTTTTTTGAAATACTCTCAATCGGTATGTTCCTTTGTAAAGCCCATGCGATGCAGAGACCAGGCGAGTCAACGGTTTTTTGGCCTCAAAAGAGGTGTAGTAGAGAGATGGCGTGGAAGAAAGAAGACTTCCAAAGAAGACATCGAAGCTCAGTCCCGACTCAAACCTGAACAAGGAGGGCTATCATATGTCTGAGGGGATGCAGGATCCTGCATAATTTGACAATACTTCTAGATCCTTTAGCTAATTTCCTTCGCTCAAGCCGTAATGCTCGACAAGATGCTAGTCTTTGTAAATCAATCCATTGGCATATTCTGTTTGAGTCGAAAACAGTTCTTATCACATTATACACCCGAGAGAAACTGCCTGGGAGACATTAGATATAGACATATTACGCTGTAAACCTGGCATGTGAGGTTTTGGAGGATTGAGGGTTCAATTCGGAACATACAAATTTGAACTTCACACAGACATTTCGCTAAAATAGGAAAAGTGCAGATCCATACTAATTTCAGCAGTGATGTACTCTACTAACTTCCCTACACCAGAGATTTCCGCCCTTCATTACTTATGCATTATCATAAAATTAAAAACCGTCCTCTTTACTCGCTCAGGCCTGCTATTTTATAGCGGATTCCAAGACATAGTCAACGTGGTTGAATGAGAGTAAAATTATATCATATTTTGAGTAGTTTAAATATATTCAAACTAACATAGTAGTGTAATAATTAATATTAATATTGCCTACGAGTTTAGCGATAAGATTCATATTGGTAGACTATATCGCTACTAAAATTAGGTAGGTCTACACTTTTCCCATTTTAGCGAAATGTCTATGAAGTTCAAATTTGCTGTCCTTAACGCCAGCCCTTGATGAAATAGAAAATTGTTGATTAGGCAAATAGAGGTAATCTTGATCATATGTGAATACGAAAACAGAGAAGAGAGGAGTTGTTATAACACAATGGGCAGCTTTTATGTTTTGAGTGTGTTGAAAGGAGAGGCTAATACGCCCTACAAGCATGGAACTGTATGCTGCTTACCGTTCGCACCACTTGAGCCCAATCACCGAGGGTAAGGTTTCGTTCAGAATATTCCAAAAATTTCAAAAAGGTGAGGACAGAGATTCGACTAGTCTTATTCACGGTACTCAACATACTCTACTGCTAGGCGAGTTGCAGCACTTTGTGCCTTTATCTTCCGCGTTCATTCCTAGATTTGCAATTCGTTTGGAACTAGGGCATTCTGATAATTTCATTGGTTGTTCACGTAAATTTAGTGCTTAGCAGATTCGCGCTGTATTGCCTGTTCCGGAATATTGTTGGTTGCAACCAACGAGACGAATCATTATCCTAATCCTTCAGGCCCATAGGATAAAGCGCAACTACCCCTCTCCCATGAATCCTTCAGAATTCTCCATCTGCCGAACTCCCGTGGTAAACATTATCGACCTAGCACGCCAACCCGATTATCATCTAGATACCTGTTCGAGGCATTACCTTTCTGAGATGGCACCCAACCCACCCAAGCCAATTCGAGTATACGTTACCCGTACGTGATATCCTCATGCACTCATGAAGCAAGCACAGGATCTACATTCCAAATACTGACACCAGTGGCAGCTCCTGGGCCGAATTCTTGGAAGGTACTGACTATACACTGTTCCAGATGGCTTTGTCAAAAATTTTATTGACCCGGTACAAAGACTGTGTTTGTGCTCGAAGAGTTAGGCCTCAACTACGAGCTCGAATCATTCAAGTTCGATGATATAAAAAAGAAGCCATTCATTGACGTCAATCCGAATGGCCGCGTTCCTGCCATGGAAGATCCCAACACTGGTCTTGTGTTGTGGGAGTCTGGGGCCATCAACCATTACATCGTTGAGCAGTATGACACTGAGAAGCGACTGACGTACACAACTCTTCACGGCAAACATCTCGTAAACCAGTGGCTTCATTTTCAGATGAGTGGCCAGGGTCCGTATTACGGTCAATGTGGCTGGTTCCAGCATCTTCACCATGAGAGGTTCCCGTCCGCTATCGAGCGTTATGCAAAGGAGATAAAGCGCGTGCTTGGAGTTACTGAGAAAGTATTGGCTGAGAACGACTCCCAATGGCTAGTTGGAGACAAGATGACATTTGCGGACATGGCCTTTGCGCCCTGGAACTTCCGGCTCAGTGAGGTTCTAGTCCAATCATGGGATGAAGTGTGGGAAGGACTTCCGCGCACACGTGCATGGCATGAGAGAATGGTAGAGCTGCCTTCATGGAAGAGATGCATGGAGCTTCGTGCTCGCCTGATGGATGAGCAAGGCCTGCAGTGGAACGGGGTGCCTAAGGGTATTGAGACTTTTACCGAATATGAGCAGAAAATTGCTGCTGGTGAGGACACTACAGCGAGCAGTGACTGAGACCTCAAGATTCCATATACCGTTTATTCGTGCGTCGCTAAAGAAGGATTGAGTTATATACTTCCAACTACATTGTTCCCTTCGTCCAAAATGACGGGATGCATCCCCAAAATCAGCCGTACTGCTACCCTTGGACTATCACCGCGCAAAAACCATCTGATTCCATTTCATACAAGGGAAAGAAGACAACTTGAATGAGATCTTATACCGTGCGAGCACAAATCCAATCAATGTGAAAAGGACTCTCAAATAAATATGTGGGAAATCCTGGGAAAGTCCACTGGTGACGGCGTGGTGACTGGGGGGCGCGTAATTCCTGGTGTCTAAGGTTCCGTAGAACCTGGCTGGGTTCGGTTGACAGTCAGGCAAGCTATTCCCCAGCAGCCTCGCCTATCACCACTGGTGGCACAATTTTTTTGCGTTTGGTGATGCTTGTGATGATGCGTGGGTGATATTCTAATGCAGTGAGTTGATAGTGATGTTAGCTATTGTGGTGTTGCGGCTGCATCCTCTGGGCCTAAGTTAATAGATGTGGCCGAGTCTAATATCACTGATTAATTGAAAGAAATTGCTTCTAAAGAGAGTGGAGTTATAGCTATAAAGTAGAAATCTTACTCTAGGTACGGATTTTGGTAGCTTATCTCTAATCTATAAATATGTCTTGTTAGGGCCATGAGGCTGCCAGGATCTAAAGGGAAGGCTTGCTAATCCTAAGATGGCAATACAACTGAACGTCCAACCTTAGCAAAAGTAGCTACATATATAGAACCAAGGCACATATTGTTGCATAGAGATATACTCTAAGTAGTGTTTACCGAGTTCTACATCGTTAAGCACGATCAAACCCCTAAAATGGGTGTTCAAGATGATCTTGTTATTGTTGACGCTAGATGCCAGCTCCCACTCATTTTGATTCGTTGATTCGTATTTTGCCCGAGACATATTGATACTGTCTTTAGCTGTAAAGTTGCGACTTTTGACGGAAGGCCTTCCTATCGGTCTGAAGTTTTGGCAAGCGAGTGGATAACGAGCTGGTCGGTTGTGATATTTAGCACGTCACCTAGTAATTGGCAGCCTTGCTTAGGGTGGGGATATGGTTGAGCAGCTTCCGCAGCCGATAGACCTTCTGACCCCAACCCCCTTGAGCCATTGAGACTGTCCATATAGTGAGTCGCTGCATATGGGCCGAGCCTATCGAAGCGGCTCCTGTACGGTCGCATGCTCATACGCAGGATAAGCGAGATTTACTCGACCCCTCGATGAAATACCTGAGAGCTTTTCTTGTCACATCACGTGCGCCATCCCTGCAGTCTAAATTACTTGTAATGGGCTCGTGCTGGAATCAACTACGAGATGTGTTGTTCAACCTTCATACCCTGCATGGAGATAGTAGAATCGTTTCGATTCTAAACGAATTCGATAATTGAATCTAGTATTGAGAGGAGGAAAATAGCCCAGTGGTTTTCGAGGAGTAGGCGTCCCCAAATGTCCATCATACTACATAAATTTCAATGCCAGTTAGGATTTCGTACTCGTTTTCAAATCCACTACAAATAGAGCTTCCGGAGTTGAGGTAAAGCAATCAAGGTAAAAATATTAGAGGGGTTTAGATGTTACAAAGTGTAACATGCTCCTAAAGCAGAAAGTTGAGATAGTGGGATGTGCTAAAGTGCGTGTCTGCTGTGATGAGGAAGGACGAGTTTCGATCGGCCGGGTCAAATGGCATGCTACCTCGGTATAGTCCGAGAGCGCCATCCTCCATGAAGTTGCGCATCACTTTGACGATGCGGGTGGTGGTCACGCCTGAATGAACCTCGGTTGTGCGTTCCTGAACGCACCATTCCATGAGCACTTCACTAGCCCTACACGCCATTTGGCCCATCAGAGTTGTTGAACCGGCAAACTGATGATGTCTTGTCTGAGTTCATTTCCCCGCTTTCGCCTAATGAGAGTAGATCTTCTACTAGACTTAATCTATATTAAATATATTTATACTTTATACTTATAATATAAGTCGCATAACACTCAGGCCCTTAGTGCCTGTGCATGCCGTATTACGGTTTAACAGATACCAAGGTTTCAAATCGAGGCGAGGCAAAATTGCGGAATACAGCAGGTTGCCGAATGTGACGAATAGTAACATGAACTCAAATCCTGTGGATGACTATGCGGATACAGTGAGACTAAAGAAACTATCAAACAAGGTTCACTACGCTTATCAAAACTTGGGCCAAGAAACGCCCTCTAAATGTGGTAGCATAATATTTAACCATTGTCTGAGGAGTCGAGGCAGTATTTTGGAAATCATCATTGAGCACCATTCACGTTATGTAGCTTGACAATATGTAATCACGCAGAACTCTGAATGAGCACAGACCAGTAGGTTGCCAATCGGAGGAAACTTGAATATCGAAGAGGAATAATAGATTGCTCCAAAATTGCCAACTCTTCCGGAAGAAGCAGGAAACCAAACTCGCATCGAACATCCCGTCTCGTGAAGCTTCCATTTTCTAATCACAAAAGGCGTCCCAGGATAGCGCATCTGTCGTCTCGATGACGGGAACCTGGCACCCCTCTGGCGCCCCGGTCGTCAAGGTATCGATGATCGCTACTGGATCACAGACATCATTGGCGTAGATGTAGACAGTACCTGTGGTGTTTCGTCAACCAAGAACAGTCAAGAGTCTTTCATCCCCCGGAGATGAAAAGGACAAAGGGATATCATGAAAACGCACATCCTTCACGGGTTACAGCATTGGTGTAGCCAAGAAAGGAGCCGTTCAAGATGCCTCTCTGGCAGCCATCAGTGTTTCCATTACCATTGTAGGTGTTTCTGACTCCAGAGCAGCGCTGGTTTTGGTAGACGCTGAATTCCCAATCAAACTCTTCCTGGCGTCGTTCGTTGCCCGCGCGTGGACGGAGCTCCATTGGGATGGTCACTTTGCGAGAGACCTGGGCTGCAGGAGCGGCAGTGACGAAAGGAAGAAGGAGGGAGGCGGCAGAATACAACAAGACTTGAGGCTTCATACTGAATAATAGTAAATTAGGAATTATTTTCAAGTTGAACAAGTGGAATATGACAGATATCCTGAGTACTCTCGAGCTTTTTGGGTAAATTCTCCACCATAGGGTTGGGGTATTATATATGTTTCCAGAATTTAAGACGTAATTCAAGTTTTAGAAGGACTGGTGAGCGCTTATGACTATGAGCTACCAGAAAAGGCAATTGGGGGCTCTGCAACTACACCCCAAAGAAAGCAAGGCATTCAGCCCGCAAGGCTAAGCTGGCGATGTGCATGTGATGGCACAGAACTTCAGCGAGGCACACCGTGACGTCAGAGTCGATGATTCACGCGGCAGTGCGTCGATCCAAGGGCAAAGAGTCAGCTTGAAGTTAGAAGAAGCATATACTTGCGCAAGGTCACCACTACGATGCGAAGAAGTCGTCAAAGACGAATCATTTTGTCGTACACTATTGAAAGATCTGCGTGTCATCGATCCTCCATACAAAAGTTCTTGTCCCACGCAACATTGCCAAGCCATTGGCCTGTCGGTCAGCCTTGAGAATACCGAATTACTCCGTCCGAGTCTGTTTGCTTAAAGTGTTCATCGCCGGCAATTGCGAGATTCCTATTGTTCAATAGCATCAAGGCCGACTTGAAGTCCGAACGGACTTTGATTAGCTTTGGCTGGCCCTCTTTGGGCAGACTCCGTTGTGTGACGAGCAGGCAAGTTTCCTGGTCCTTGACAGTCTGATCATCCAAAATAGCCAAGGCTTTATTGTAGATAGGCGGGTATTTGATGTTTTGTTGAGCAAAATCCCAAATTTCATCCGGCGACTTGCTCTTGAAAGGCCAGGATGGCTGGTTAGATACTGGTGGTAGGGTGGGTTTAGCGATTGTGGATACATCGTCTGTGTTGATGAGGACGCCTGGGGTTTATCAACTCGATCAGTAGACGCTTTTACTTGGTAATGATTGCAGACGTACCGATATCAACGTTCTCGGCGCCAAGTTCGTCAACAAGTTCGCTCGGACTGTAAGCCTCCTCAAAAAACTTGGTAAGTAGGTCAGCCGTTATTTCTGCCGTGCAGAAGACGGGTGAATTGTCGTTCAAAGTCGTCATCGTAAGCTGGTTCTGCTACGCGTGGCTTTAGAATGGAATGACTGATCGCGAAGAGAATGATCCTTCTGAGCCTGGCCAGAAGATGCCTTATACCACGGTTCAGGGGATCTGCAATGCGGGGCGGCCTTGGGATAAACCAATTTAACGAATGATGTAATGCTCACGGGCCGTAGTACACCCGGACCCAATTGTCGAATATGGAAGACTTATAAATGGTTAGGAATGTACGGCTGTGCTTAAATAAACCACAACGACCTGAGAGCATGGCAATCATCTGAGTCAGCTGGTCCATTGTCTCAAGAGTCAGCTGGCCCATTGTCTCAAGGGTCGCCGAAATGCTGAGAAAATTCGTCCGGGATGCCTTGTATCACATTCAGCGGCATGGCCATGGTTCAGTTCCTAAATATATGGCATTTTCCAGGCAGCCAACTGCATTGGCCTATGTCATGATGATGAAGATGACCACCACAAGGCAGATATCTGAGCTTTGCGAAGCGCCTGTGTAACCACATACTGTAGTAGTTTTGACGTAAAGATCTACAATACTCCCTGGTGCTTTGGCCATCTGATTATGTTGAGGCTGAGCCGTGTGGAATGTGCCGTGTAGAGGAATCCTTGCCTAGGCTTTGTCGGCAGCAACTCTCAATCGAAATGCTTGGCTAGGAACTAAAATGCGCAGCAGCCTGAGATTAAAGAATACTCACAGGCACTTTTGCCAAGTTCCTGCTGTTGATCGACATGTCCCGTAAGCCACGGATGCGCAACCTCTGGGACAACAGCATGCTGACACGGGTTTTGACAAGTCTTTAGTGTACATCGAGATGTTTCTGTTCTTTATGAGATTTTACAACTCCTGAGAATAGGCGATTCAAGTCGCAACGGGTAGAGAGGTGGCAGTGCATAACGAGGCACGCAAATCGCGTGATGGTATATAAAGAGCTCAAACAGCCTAACCAACCATTACTAGCATCTTTAACCGTCTCCATCTGCCCAGTCTTGTTCAATCTCGTCAAACAATCACATACTCCTACAAGAAATCCGCACCCGTACACTTGCCTTTCAAAATGCATTCTGCTGCAGCCTTTTTCGGAGTCTTCGCCTTAGGTGCTGTTCATGCCCAACGTCCCATCAGGTCATACAGCTGCAACAACAACTTCAACATCTGTCAAAACATTTGCTACTGGCAAAGTAAGACTCATACGCTAGTTCTGCTAGAAATGAAATAAAAGGTACATTACTAAAAGTTTCCTCGCATAGTCTGCGTCCATCCCGAGCAGACTTTCTACACGCCGTCCAGGGCAAACGGTGACCCTGAGCAGCGACGCATAGACTGCGGCGCCACTCACGACCCCGAGACCTGCCCGCCCAGCGGTCTTGGTATCGGGGACGCTACAAACACCTCGCCGGACGAATTCCCTTTCGCTAGCCTAGAGCAAGGTGGTCGGACTCCCTTCGGGGACGGTGCTAGTGTTCTGTGTGTCCCTCTAGCCGAGCAAAGAAGTGAGTTTATCATATATGTCACCGTGAGGCCTTTTCGAGCAAGACTAAGCTGGTTCACTTTTGTAGGTCAAGGCGGAAAGGTCAGGCAGTTGTACAATGGCTTGAATGATGGAGACGAGTTTGAGCTCGCTCTGCAAGATACTGGCGGGATGTGAGTTCTGAATTTGATGTCGTTTGCGGCAGGTTCAAGCAAAGCATTGTTGCTAATTACATTCATCATCTAGTCCCTGGTGTGACCCCTCTGCCACGCCTACAGCGGGTTCCTGCGATGGAACCGAATTCAATGGTGTCCACTTCTTTCCTGACGACAATATATTTTGCCAGTGGGATATAGACGCATCGACTACAGCCCGATGTATAGATGGCGAGACCGGAGATGATGTGGATCCTCCTGCCAAAAAGCGCAGTGCAGTGCTCGGAGAGCCCAGGATGGCCAACTATACTGCTCTTTTGCACATCCGGGAGCCTGAGATGGTTGACAAGCTTCCCAATGAGGAGCGTGAAAGGTCTAAGAGGCAAATGGCCGGCCGTTATGCTCGGGGACTTCAGTCTTAAGTATGATACGCTTGGAGTATCCACCAGTGTAGCTATAGAGTCTGGATCTTGGTAAGAGGTAAGGATTACAGACCGGGGCCACAGCGGGCTTTTGCATGATCAAGCATGAAGGAAGGGCCCCTCGGTCTGATGGATGGTGCAAACTGAAAATCACACGGCTTTAGATAAGTTCCTAACAACAGAGAACAAATCCAAGTTATAGTCGTGTCCGACACAATCATTGCGAGTTCTGGAAGATGCTAATGGAACTAGGAGTAGTTCTGGCTCCGCTTTGGGACTGCTTCGCCGTGCAAGGGTAATACGAAATGCCAACGCCTGAGCCGTTGTGTCAGTACTGAAATGAACTTTGAACCTCACAGGTATGGGCTACTTTGCTCTGTCAAAAATTGAAATAACTCACTAATCGGCTATGTCGATTAACCTTTCCTTCAAGGCATCTACATGATTTGATGATGAGCAGATCCCAATAACACGGTGTAAAGCACAAGGAGCCACTCGAAGCCTCGGCCAGGATTGCCAAGGCAATGAAAGCAACAATATACTGCAGTAGTAGTAGCTTGTATTGGTTCTGTCCATCGACAAGCCTCTTCAACACCGCAATTGCAAGGTAAACTACCAACAATATGCCCCGCAACACCCAGAACAAGCTCAATTTTCCCACAATGTTGAGCTCTGAGTCCAATGGCCAAGCTATATGGCTCCATATTGCCATCTTGGCCGCCCGCGCCGAGGCTCAATTCCCGTGGTGAGCCTTCTTGGCGACCCACCATCACCCCAATCTTCGTAGAGGGCCAAGGGTACAAAATGTTGCATTAGATGTTGGTGCAATCTTTTAGATACATGCCTTTCTACTTCTGACAATCCACAAGCTATATCATTCTAACATCCATCTCCATCACTGCCCTCGTTTTCTCAACGCGACAACCACTTAAGATTCATTCGCATTATACTCTGCTACCCATGATTATCTTGCCTAGGCCACGTTGCCCATGACCCAAGCCTTTCGATACACTAGGCCCGCCACAAAATGAGAAACCAAAGCTGGCCGAGCCTATTACGGCCTCATAGGATACCACAGGAGAGACCTTTAGTGAGCCCAACGTTCATGTAATCGAAGTCTGGTTCCGTGCAACTTTGGAATGCAACAATGGCGTTCGTAGTGTCTAGGAGATTGCCGCGAACCTGTCGCTTGAAAGCAGTAACTCATATGAATGGGATCCCAGTGATGTTGTCAAGATCATACTTGTCATGGCCGTGACAGACCCCTTCTATTCATCAATGTTGTCACTGGTTAATGGATAGGGGTAATAAGAAAGAAATAGGTAGCGTATTAGACGGCAGCCGTCTTGGGGGTGATCTCAGTGGAGCAGGCGGGAAGCTGAGCATCAGGGCGCTCGGCGAAGATGCCCCAGTCGAGCACTGGGTTGCCATACGAGAAATGCTTCTCAGTGGGGCAAGTATAGAGGTTACCCTTAGCCCACGTCAAAGCGCCGTCAGAGGCCACAGAGAAGCCCTCCGTCAAGCCCTCGCTGGGAACCTCCTTTTGGTACTCCCGAGTCCTAAGGAGGCCATTATCTGCAATATAAACTAGGCTCTACAGTCAGCATGTTTGATCTAGTATGTTCAGTCATTTTGCGTCCAAAACTTACACGGGAAACCATTTAGTAGAGCCAGGGTGCCTTTATCGCCGACATCAAAGTTAACACCGTGCCAGCCCACCTTGTATGCGATCAAGATGGCTTTTGACTGGAAGACTAGAGCTCGGTCCTGGAATTCTGGGAGAGATTCACTGCTGTCGATGAGCAACTGGAAAGGTGCAGCCATTGCACCGGAGATGGAAGCGGCGAGAGCGAAGCTTGTCTTCATTTTGCTGGGAATTCTTTTCTTCTTGTTCTTTCTTGGAAATGATGGTTGATGCTGTTGATGAGATTGATTTGAAAGTAACGGGAAGACCTACTGTCTTTATTTAGGAGAAGCTATGAGGGATTGAATGCATTGTTGTCATTAATAATATTGTCTTATGCAGGTCAAAATAACCTTATGATCTCTTAGGATGCTACTCTTAGGACCTTGACAGCCTTGGCTACAACCATCGTATAACAAAACCGGGCACTCTGATGGGGGCGCTTTGAACATGATCCATTACGACACATTATCTAATGATTGCTATATTTAGGTCAGTAGGGTGGTTTGTATCTCCGCCGCTTTCGTACCTAGCGACTGACCATAACTTATTGGTTACATCACCCGAACCCTACAGGGTACTTTTGGTCAGAGGACTTCAATTGAGATGCAAGACAGCCCTGGTGTGGCTTATTAAGTTAGTTTGTTCTTAGATTGCTATTCGATACAATGGCCTGAGTGTCTATACTTAAGAAATCAGGTGTGTATTATACTGTGAAAGTATCGCGAGTAATAAGCAATTAACAAATGAAGGGGACTATAGTAGTAGACCCGGTTAACCCCAACTCAACCTTGATCTAAATGATCATTTGCACCCTCTAGATATAAATCACTTCCAATGGAATAGAATGCAGATCGCAATAGCGGATAGAGTCCATGAGTTGGAAGTCCAATAAGGAGGATTGTATTTAGCTTCCGAGCTAGCTTGGCTACCCCAAGCCTGATGTCAATTTTTGCCTTGTCGAGTTTATATCATTGATGCAAACTTGTCATTGCGGATGGTCCAATCGTGAATTGCAGAGGCTTCAACATCAACATCTCCAGAGAAAAGAAACAATATATGGAAGAGAGCTTAGGCTTCTAGAATGATTGGCTCTTTCATTGGGCAGGCATCAATCGAGCATGTATGATCATGTTTAACGAATACTAGAACTCTAATAAAGTAGAAGGAAGCTTGAGCATTGGACTATAGTGAATTGACCTACAAGCTTTTCCGCTCTATGGCTAAGGGTCCAACACTTCTCGGCAGGCTCTGTCATATTCTGCAGAGCGAAATATGGTGGAAGCCAGAAGCCCATTCATGGCTTCCCTTTCCAAACCTTTGTCAGAAAAGCATCGGCCTTCATGAACTCATGGTCCGGAAACAGCTGATTCATTTCATCGGAGCAATCCCAGGCGCCTCGTAAGCTGCTTAAGAGGAACCCAATCAGAATTCTCTTCTGAAAAGCTCTCGCTTCATTTTCCTGAACAGATCGGTGCACAGCTTTGAGGCTAGCGGTGGTTCTTAGGGTACCTGCTTCGAGATCTTCCACTTTCTCTTTCAAAATTGTGAAAGGGCGTCCTATAGAGGGCGTGAGCAAGCTGATGTTATCCAACAAAGAAAAGAAAGGGAAGCAAGGGAGAAATGGAAATACCTCTAATTCGATTGCCAAGCTCAATGATTTGTGAATATGTGAGTCGGTTGCCTCGAATGCCACCTACTTTGGGCCACGTGCCCTCATAATCAACAGCTCGGACAACAATTGCCGCAAGATCCGCAGCGGAAGTGAGGGTAACGACAGCATCTTCGTGACCATCAATCACCACCGCGCTTCTCTCTTCAAAGTCGAACAGTAGCTGCAGTGGATCGATGTATTTTGTGGTTTGGAACGGATAGGCCAGGTAATCCAAGAACAAGCCTGGCTGGAATAGCGTGTATTCAAGAACCTAGAACGGCGTGTTAGTGTGATGCATGATCGTTAAACACTAGGGTGACCTACCTTGCCTGAGTTGTTCACTTCCTCCAAGTACTCTCGGATCTTCCTTTTCCCCTCGACCCAGGGCATGTCCACCGTAACTGCGCTTTGTGGGAGGTCAGCGCCTTGTGTGACGTTGCATGGATCAATAGACACTTCACCTTCCGAACTCGCTAGGCGCAAAGCGGCTAACACCAGCAGCTATCGCGGCGTCGATGAGATTTCGTTGAGAAATCTGCTCTGGGTCCGAAAGCGTCTGCACAAAGGAAAGAAGAGTATGGGTTCCAACGAGGGCTTCGGCTAATTTGTCCTTATTGTGGTAGTCGACCGAGTACCATGTCACTCCGGGTGCGATGGGTTCCTCTGGCGCCTCCTTTGACGAATGCGTGAGTTAATCATGAGCTCCATTCACGGTTGTATGTCATACCTTCCGGCTCAGAATCGTAATCTCGTGCTTTCCTGCCGCTACAAGGGCGTCGATAACCTCTCTAGAAACCTCTATTTACGCATCAGTCGTCCAGTGAAACCAGCGAGATCTGTGGTATCTTACGACCGGAGCCACCGGCAACCGCAATTTTGACCATTTTTATTGATTTCGGAGGAAGCAGGTTGGTATGAAATCTAGCTCTGGAATTTAAAGGCCTGGACTAGTATGAAATTTGTTGTATCTTGTCCAGAAATCTCTGAATGGAAAGAATTGCAGCCTTTATACCCTCTTCCAAGTCCTTCGCATTTTGTTATCTCTGTAGTGGAAACATATAAAGAGCGAGATTAGCGATGTAGTGTTGCTGTGCTGACCCATTGGCCCGCGGAGGAAGCAAGACCGCTGAACCATCGACTTTAGCCTACCTCTAGAGTTGGTGTCAAATCGATGACTCGGATTTCCCTACCGCACGATCTTCAGCAATCTAAAGAACAAAAATAAAATAAAAAGTATTACTTGCTCGGGTCCTCAATTTTCTAATAGAAATGATGTATCCCCACTGGACGATTTTGTACAGTCTTCGTGCAGTAAGTGGCTAGGAAACGTACAAGCTCCGTGTTGAAGCTCCACCATCCTTAGAGTTGGGCCAGTTTAGCCATGAACTCATCGCCAGACATTTGATTGGGCGGGACGTGGATCGCTAGTGGAACCACCTGAATAATAGGCGCGTCCGTGCACCTCGTTACTCCGCCGCGGCGGAGATGTTCGAAAGTCTCCAGCTCCGCCGGACTTTGTCAGCGCAGACAGCACCAGGGTGATTTTGCTAATTGATTGCATAGCCGGCGACACTCAGTTTCCTTTTCATTATTCCCGATCTTCCTCAAGATCATACTAAGCCTTGTTTGCAGCATTGGCGGACTGCGTGCCTAAGCAAAACCATTTGACGAGTCCAAGTGGAGAATGTCCGCGGACGAAGAAACCGAAGCACTCGCCGCCGCGCCATTGCCCAAAAGACGGAAGCTCCGAAAGGGTACACAGAGCTGCTGGGAATGCAAGCGTCGGAAAATCAGGTGTACGTTCACCATCTCGGCGGGATCCGTATGCGATGGGTGCAGGAGTAGGCAAACCGGCTGCGTTAGCCAGGAGTTTCCTGACGTGGCTCGGCTCAACAAGAAGGTCATTGGTTCAGGAGAAGCCGAATCTCCCCATTCGAGTAGCGACGTCACAGTAAATGCACAGAATGGCAATGGCTTAGGAATACAAACACCTGTAGGTTCCCAAGTAGGCGCCCATGATACCATTTTTGCCCTTCACTAATGCTATAACCACAAGTCTCCAGGCAGTGACGAATTCAATAAGACCATACACGCACTGCCAACAGAAGGGGCTGTCAATCAAAACCATCTGAACAGTTTGGGACATGAATTCGATAATCTGCGGCCACTATCAGATGTCCTCATTGCAGCCTGGCCTTCCGACCATGACCTCGATGTGATACTCAATGTCCCAATCGATCTTGCCGTGTTGTTCCATGGCATAGTCTGCCTACCGTACGCTCAGTTTTACTCTGCTCATATCACGTCCCCGCGGGAGATCTTGGTGCCGCCATCAAAAGGATCTCATCCAATTCTTATTGCCCGGAAACTATTGCTGCTCGGCGCCCTATTGCAGGGCGTACCCTTGAGTGCTAGCGAAAGACTTGCCAGCATGCACGTAGACTACCGAGTCCTCATGTCTCGAGTCGTCGATATCGCTTCTAAGCATGTGACAAGCAATGACGATCTCATGAGTTCAGTCGAGGGTATCGAGTGCGCAATGATTGAAAGCATGTACCAGAATAATCTCGGCAAACTTTGTCGCGCATGGGTCATCAACCGCAAAGCCATGGTGATGGCTCAGATGCTAGGTCTGCATAAAAGCAAGAAGTTGCCGAGGATGATAGCGAGAGCCGAGACCAGTCGACGCATTGATCCTAATTTCATGTGGTTCCGCCTGGTCTGCTCGGATCGGTACCTATCATTGTTGTTGGACTTTCCACAGGGCTCAATAGAAAACCCCTTTGGCACCCGTGGAGCCCTTGGGAATTGTGTGGCTTTGGAGCGACTAGAAAGGTTGCAAGCAATTGCCTCCGGGCTAATTTTGCAGCGCAATAATGCCCAGCGCATTGATGTTGCTGAAACGCAGAAAATCGACACAATTCTTCACGATGCTGCAGCTCTAATGCCCCCTAAATGGTGGCTTGGATCCTTCGACCTGAATGCGAAGGGGAACAAAGTCGAGGCGTTCAAGGACTCAGTCCGCCTGGTCACTCAATTTGCGCATCGTCATCTTCTAGTTCAGCTGCACCTCCCGTACCTACTGCAGCCATCTTCGGACAACCCAAGCTACGATTACAGCAAAATGACGGCTGCAAATGCTAGTCGTGAAATAATAGACTTGTTCGTGTCCTTTCGTAGCACCGATTCAAGTGCTTATTATTGTCGGGGCATCGATTTCGTCGCATTCGTTGCCAGCACAACGCTCTGTCTCGCGCACATCGAGAGCCGTCGCCAACACGGGGCGTCTAGCAATGGAACCATCAGCGCTTTTCATTCGCTCCAGCATCAGCGTTTAGCAGACAGAGGGCTACTCGAACGTACACTCGAAATTGTGGACAACATGTCCAAGAGTAATCAAGATGTGATAGCAGAGAAGATGTCCGCCATCATCAGCCCTCTGCTTGCCATTGAGAACAGCTCGGCAAATGGCGGCAAGTATCACACAAGCACTTCGTTCGATATAGAAGGGCAAGGGGTGGACTCAACAGGCACGCCGGTTGATATGTGTGGAGTCTTGCGCATTAAAATCCCACATTTTGGTACTGTTAAAATTGAGCAAACACCCCAACCCGCAGCGAATAGCCATTTATTTGACGGCGGTATTGGGATCATCCATGAGCCTCCATCACCAACATTTGATCGTGTAAACGTCACGAATTTACAGAACCCAGACAGTCTTGCGACTGAGGCAGATGGCATTGCGGCGAGCCTTTCACAAAGCACGTGCACAGACTGGTCTGCAAATTCTACCTACTTCACCCAGGCAGTTGAGCCTAACGAGACTGAGTCGGCGAACACAGGCCCAAATATCCTTCCTCCAGAACTGTTCTCCTCCGACATGGGATTAGGCGTAGATAATTGGGTCCTACAAGGGGTAGACGCGGCTCTATTCACGAACCTCATGTTTGGACACCCCGACTCTGCGGCATGAACGAGATGCACCCACTCGCAGCATCCGTGAAAACTCTCCTGGTACTCTCCTGCCTTGTCTGGTACAGGCTGGGTTGGCCAAACAGATTCGAGGCATATACTCACCTTCTCAAGGGTACATATATCATAAGCTCTACGGCCTACTCTGTTCATTCACCAAGATAGTTCCATGCGTTTGTTTTCGTGTACGGTAACCGTCAAACGTCATATTCTTAAAGACATACAAGTCGGTCGTTCCTGGAAGCTTGAAACACAGTCTCGAGAGCAATTGACATAAGTAATGAGCATGTATCCTCATTTCATACGACGCTATAATCTCATAAGACAACAAAGGCCACAAAACGACTTATTGACATTATGCATGTAGTCGCTGCACGATACATAAGAGCACAGTTGCTCTCCGCGGAAAACCATGCACAGCGCTAGGCCTTGTTCGTGTAATTCCATGAACTTCTTGTCGACGAGAAGCTCCACGTCAACTTAAGCTCATGTCTTCGCCCCGACAACGTTCAGCGATTGGAGAAGCATCATTCGCAGTGACATGCGAAGCTAACAAGGGTCGTTCTAGGCCAAGACTCGAACCCCAGAATCAGCGGGGCAAGCCAAGCAGCGAACTTGACCTTGGCAGGCACGTTTGGAATTCCGGAAGCTTGGTTGGACCGGTTGTTCTAAGAGGTGTTCACAATAGTGGGCATCGCAACGTTAATCATCGTTCAAAATGACGACCGCTAGATTCTTGGTCTTGCTTAAACTGGGCAGCAGCTCATAGCATCTCCAAACACGCAGAAGTTTTCTACAAATTGCGTGCATATGCAACCCCGGCACGACATCCTGGACGAAGTATCAAGAATATTGTGCTTAATTGCCAAGCAACTTCATTTACTAATTGAAAATGACGCTTTTAGTCGCATGTAAACAGTGGTTCATCCCTGAAGTGATGATGTTGCGGAGGAGATAACAAGAGTCTTGGCAACAAGTTAAATACAGAAGGGTCTGAATCACTAAACTTGAGACCTGCAGGCATTTTCGGAATCTCATTCCAGGTCCATTCCTTTCGTCTTTCGAACTGAAGGTTCTTCCCAAAATGCGTGCCACCGTGATCGCTGCCGCTGCCGTCTCGGCTTTTGCCCAGACGACCTCCGCTGCTGTGGAGGCGAAGAATGTCATTTACGTTATTCCTGACGGATGGGGTCCTGCATCGCAGACCTTGGCCCGTGACCTTCATTGGTTGATTGAGACCGGAACCAATCGCACCAACCCGGATATTGGCACACTCGCTGTTGACGATATGGTAAGCAGTTTCCGAGCCTCGCTTACATGTTCCATTTCCCATATGTACCAGGAAACTGACCCGTGAAATCTTGCTAGGTCTGTGGTCTTGTCCGCACCCATTCTGCGAACCGCCTGATCACTGACTCTGCGGCCGGTGGCACCGCCCTGGCCACCGGCCACAAGACCAACAACGGTTGGGTCGGAACAACTCCCGACGGGCGCCCTGTCGGATCCATCCTGGAAGCCGCGAAGCTTGCTGGCTTGAGAACCGGCCTTGTTTCCACAACGGCCATTACGCATGCTACTCCTGGCTGTCAGTGGCCTTATCCGACGCCTTGGTGACGCCGTGTCTAACATATCATTAACAGCCTACTCGGTTCACACACCTGACCGGAATAACAACAATCTGATTGCCGAGCAACAACTCGGAAAAATCCACCCTCTAGGCTCTGTGGTAGACGTACTCCTTGGCGGAGGCCGTTGTAGTTTCTTGCCTCAAGATGCTGAAGGTTCGTGTCGCAGTGACGATACCGATCTCTACGCGTATGCTGTAGAGAATGGTTGGGCTGTTGCGCGAAACCGCTCTGAGTTTGACGAGTTTGAGCTCGGTCTCGGCAAGGCCCGTCTCCCCATTCTAGGAAATTTTGCTAGCGGTAATTACTCTTATTCCACGAGTCCTGAGCCTAGCTTGACTGATCCAAAAAAATTTCTAGGCGACATGAGACTCGAAATTGATCGTCGGGTAGTCGAGGACGAGCCTTCTCTGCTAGAAATGTCAAAGACCGCTATTCATGCGCTTCACCGCGCCACACATTGCAAGGAGAAGGGCTACTTTGTGATGATCGAGTCTGCCAAGCTCGACACCTCAGGTCACGCTGGCGATGTTCCAGCCCATGCTGTAGGCACGTGGCACTACAACGATGTGATGCAGTGGCTGCGAGAATGGGTCGATGAGCACCCTGACACAATTCTCATATCTAGCTCTGATCACGAGACTGGTGGACTAACTCTTGTTGGTGACTATGACCCGCGACCAGCATTCGAGGCCCGTCACACTGCCAACTTCCTTGCCAACAAGTGGAACGAACGCGCTGAGAGTGTCAATGTTCGAGAGTTCCTTACTAAGGAGATTCTCCCTCTTTATGCCCTAACCGATGCTTCTGAGACCGAGATACAGGAGCTGTTAGAGACAGATGACATGGAGGATACTCTGGCAAGACTGCTTTCCCAACGCGTTGGAGCTGAGTGGAGCACCGGCGGCCATAGCGCCATCGATGTCGCTCTTTTCGGTTATGCTGCCGGAGAGAAGCGCCGTGAGCTCCAGGCTGACCTTGCTGGAAGCTGGGACAACATCGAAATTCCCCGTTACATTGAGAAGATTCTTGGGCTTGATCTTGATGCTGTTACCAAGACCCTTCAGGAGGCTGCGGAGGCTGACGATTCCTGGATGGGCACCCGCCAGGACTAAGACTGCGATACTACATGGCCTTCTGCCGTGTACGCGATTGAACTGATACGAAAAGAAAAGGAGAGGAGAACTCATAAGTAACCTCTGTTGATAATAGCAATATAATCATCTATTTTATTGGACGTCATAACAGCCTTTTCCTCTTTAAGTTTGGCCGAGATTTTGGCCACAAAGTGTCTTCGGGTTGCAAAACTAATGCCAATCGCGCAGCATCGCAAATCTAGCAGAGAACAAATAGTAACATAACGCATCCAAATAAGACAGCAGCATAGGGTGTGTCTGACAATCGACGAGCTGAGCTTGTGCCCGGTGCTTCGGTTTCTCCAGGATCCTCGCCGCCTGTTTGAAATCCATTACCATAGTCGCCTCGATGGGGATCATTGCCGCCTCTTTGGCCATTATCTTCATCAGCATCATCGCCACCTTCCCTATGTGTTGTGTAAGGGGCCGCGGTTAAAACAACGGCTGAGACACCAATGGAAATAGTAGTGACTAATCCCATTGGTGGCGTGGTAAGAAGGCCTCCAGTATTGAAAAGTGATTGCCCTCCACTAGTAGGAAGGCTTGAATCTGCGTAGTATTCTCCGTCATCGATCAGTTGTGGAAATTGCAGATCGGCTATACAGTCAAACTCATCGAGCGTCGAGTCACAAGACTCGAACCCCTGGCCATCTGGAGTCGCGATAACCATTTCCACAAACTTTCTCACCCCAAGGGGTGAGGGGTCTGTATCGGGACACGTGTTGTAACCCCTGAGGGCGCAGAATTAGCATCTTTATCTGATAGTGAAGTGCAAAAACCAAGAGTAAGCCTCACGCTGAAATGGCGCCGCAAGCACTGCAGCATTGACATCCAGTGATGTTTCGTAGGCCCTGTGCAGGGTTGGTGAATGCTAGCTCCTGAGAAGCCCGGCTTACGGAGGTGATTTGCTCCAGGATGTTTCCAAAGACAGCGCCGAAAAGGTTCTATTAGTTTGCAAGACCAGGAATCGGGGGCGTTTGGTGGTGCAGGCCAAAAAAGGTATTTGATTTGAGTCGCCAAGCCGACACATGTCCGCGAAATTTACGGCAAAGGTTTGGTATGCACACGAATAGGTCTGTTCCAAGTCAGCCGATGGTTCTTCCCGGAGTATTAATAAAGCCATACTTTATTCCAGCAGCTCTCAATCACGCAACCAATCTGTGTAGCCATCATGCCGCAATCGCAGGCTTTAGTGCAATCAAAGTCGTTTCTATCACAGTCATTATTGCAGCTTTCTCCGAAGGAAGTGGCCTGGATATTGCACGAATCGAACGCGACGCTATCAACGCATTGGCTCGAATTGAACTCATCCAAGCTCTGCGCGGTTTCGTGGAACACAAGCCCGAGAGCCAGAAGTGGGCGCATTGAACGCATCGTGAGATACTAGAGTCAAATCGGACAACAAGAGGAGAGTGGAGGCGCGCCAAGGAGTTCTCATATGTGTGTATATGTGAGGCGGCCACGGCTACGCCTGTCCGCTTTGCCAGGGCATGCAATTCGTGGGAAGGGTTACATTCGTTCCTGGCAACAAGGATGAAGTTCAGCCGCAACGTACGATATTTGAAGATCACTGGCTGAACTGGGTAATTACCGGGTGCAACGGAATGTCAGGAAATGATGGTCGTTCATCCTATTAGAAAGTACCGCAGACTTTGCTCCCTAATGAGATAGACAGTATGGGGAGAGCGTGCCAGCTTCTTTCTCATAGGAAACATTTGTAGATTTTGTCGTCTACAATCGAAAGTTAGTAGAGGAACTAGGTGAAAGGCTCGTTACGTGGCAGATTTGACTGCCGTTATTGGATTTAAATATGAATGCTTTGTAAGTTGACGGATTTGTACAACTTGTCTTGGGCCTGCGATCAGGAAATTGGAGGCATAATATTTAAACCAACCCCTTGCGCGAGGTTGTAGAAATCCAAAAGTAGATTTTGAGAATACGCAATTTTATTATCTAGCTAGAGACAAAAATACCCGCCGGTGCTTCCCAAACCAGGAGCAATGGCGGTGATGCTTGGTTACCTGTAAATCTTGACAATCCCAACCTATTTAGGCAGGGAGACACTCCAACAGGCGGTCTTTTTCTCTCTCCAGAGCGCTCTCAAGCGAGGCCAAAGGTATGCCAAACTTTGCCTGTGCGTCTCTGGCGGCCGCAATAGAAGGACCAAAGTCTTTGACATTGGCCCAAACATGGAAAGCTTGCGCGAAGAGGACTGTCTTCGTCTGCTCAACCTCTTCCGGCGTTCGCTTTCTCGTCTTGACTTCTCGGCCGCTAACTTTGGCCAGGATATCCTGAACTTCTTCGATTGTCAAATTCTCCCCAGTGAGTTCAATCTCCTGGCCATTGAATTTCGCAGGGTTTAACAAAGCCGCCGAGGCGTACTTTCCAACATCGCTGGCATCAGTTTGAGGCATTCTGGCACCGTCTTCGTAGGCGTGGTCGAGCTCTCCATGCGTTGCGAGTCGAGGGAAATTGCCGTAAACATGTGGCTTCATATAGTCGATATGGATAAAAGCAGGCCGAAGAATTGTGTACGCCTTGAAGCCTGCTTCGCGCACCACATCCTCTACAGCATACTTTGAAGCATAGTATTGCCGCAATCCACACTCCTCTGTCGCGGTGTCATCCCACATGGCCTTATTGCCAGTGCAGAAAGTCGTCGCAAGTACAATAGATTCAATCCCGGCCTTCTTGCAAGCATCAACCAAAGTCTTCCCTTGCTGAAGTTCTAAGCCTGGAATGGGGAAAGTGTTCAAAAAGGCACCTTTGCAGCCTTGGGCGGCTTGGAAGATCGAGTCGAAGTCGGTACTGTCGCCTTTGAACAGAGTCACCTCCGGGCTCTGCAGGTTTGGAGGAACTTTTTGCAGATCACGCACTAATGCGTGGACTTTGGCACCTGCAGCCAGAAGATGCTTGATGGTCCATTGGCTCTGCTGGCCAGTTGCTTGCGCGACGAAATAGGTAGCCATTGCGGCATATAATAAACTGAATGTAGTTTGTTGGTCGTAGTGGAAATGCGAAGGCACTTTATAAGGTCAGACTGATGAAATAACGTGTGTTTTCAGGTAATGGGCATGACACACAAAGAGGACGGTCAGGTTAATATAGGCGCTGCCCAAGCACAGGCATCATGATGGCTAGTTTTGCGGAAAACCAAACTTACAACTCAGATTGTAGGCACCTCAGCGCCCTCGGTAAGCAACAATACCGCATTTCCTGAAAGTACGGACGTACGGACTTAACGGATTCAACCTTACCTGACATTTCTATGTGACCTATGATGAGCAGCGGAAGCAGCGGGGCGGTCTCGTTTGGGCAAGGGATTAGTGGATGACAAATTCGACTTCGCAAAAAGTTGCATCTGATGGGTCTCACAGGAGGAAGCGCTTGCGTCTTACTCAATACATAAAAAGACGGATCCACCAAAAGCAACTTTCCCCGAACTAACATCATGAAGCACGTATTCTATGTTTACTTCCCCGTTCAACCTCGTGAGATACCCAATACGTAGCTGGGAATCAGCTCATAGCCAATACCCACTTGTGCAACGATGGCTGAAAAGATCGCCGGAAAAGGCTGCTGGACATGCAAAGGTACGTGAACTTGAGAACCTGGCAAATGCTCTGCTCAATTGGCATTCCCAGGCCGGAAAATTCGATGCGACCGGACCTTGCCCGAATGTCGTACTTGTATTCGAACACGAAGGGCTTGTCTGGGGTTTGGAGTACGCTTGTCATGGCCAAAAGCAATCGACAAGAGGCGTTGGCTTATCTTGCCAGTGCACCAGACGGATATACCTACAACACACACTAATAGCCATATGTTCATCAATACTACTTTTTATGATATTGAGCTGCACCATTTATTATCGTCACGCAGTAACGAACTCCAGCAGAATCTTGTCCCCGCTAGTCCGAAGCTATACAGGCAGCCGAAGCCGCCTGTAAAACATTTGGGCTTGATGCAATACTGTAAGTGAAATTCCGGACAACACTTTTGAGTTTCTCTCTGTTGTCTCACACACATCAGTTCATTCAAATGCCTATCTCGCTTTGGTCACATTTACTCCACCGTCTCCGCGTTTTCGGGATACGCTCATGCAAATGGCACTTTTTGATACTTCATCCGCACAAGCCCTCCTGAATGCCTTGCTTGCTTTTTCGTCCCTACGCTGCAACGGCAGGTATCAAGAGGCGATAACATTCAAACATGCCGCAACTCAGGCGCTTGCAACCTCTGCCAATCGGGCGGCAACGAATAGGGTAGAAGCTGCTCAGCATGTTGCCGCATATATGCTACTTTGCGCTTTTGAGGTGGGTGACCACGTTTACTGGCAATTCTTATCCAGCATGCTCATTTGGTTCATTAGATCGAACAAACATCGGAAAGTTCGGGCAAATGGTTATGCTATACGCATGGGGCTATGAGTATTGTGGAAAAAGCTCAGTTGAACCATTACTGGAAACAACACAGCATCCGCAGCCTGCTGGACTGGGTTTTTTATCACGAGACACTCTCACGATTTACCATTTCCAACTGGGGGCAAAAGTCAATTCACAATGGAAACCAGGCACTGATTGAAAGGTCTCGAGGAGGCTCCCAGATGTCAACCTTCTCAAAAGGCATAATAGTAGTATCCCCCACAAGCTTCCGTGTCCGGCCTGGCGCTTACTCATTGTCACTCACAGGCACTGAGGCCTTTGGCACCTGATCATGCTATACTGGAGCTCCTCTCCGAAGTATGTGAGGTAATAATTGATCCGGTGGATCCTAGAAGTCATGAAGAGGGATATAAGAAACGTCTGAAGTCCCTGGAGTGGAACATCAAGAACATTCCGTTTTCGAGATACGCAGCCCCGGATAAAAACGAGTACCGTCTAAAAAGCAGTGCACTCTCAACTAATGCAGAGCTGTACCAGACAGCGACCTTGATTTACCTGAAACGGGCATCACAAAACCCAATGGAGCCGCCCGCGGACCTGGATCATATCATACAAAGAGGATTTGCGATACCAGCACAAGCACCATCGTGTGGCCACTTCTTTCCCCTATTCATCCTTGCTTGCGAGGCTCGAACGGAGGAGCAACGAGCCTCCATTTTATGCTTGATAGAACGCAGCGAAAGGTGCGCTCAAGGACGCAATATGGAACGATTCAGGACAGAAATCAAGTCATTTTGGGTGCAGCATGATCTTCATGCAGACGGTGATCTCGTCCTCAACTATCACAATCTGATGCAAGCTGTGATCAGCTCAAATCAGTCACTTCCTTCATACGTCTAGTTTTTATGTGTAACCACATGTACTATATGATGCTGTTCCCAGATAGAAGGCTAGAGAAGAACCTGTGGAGTTTTTTATGATGCACAGGCTCAGCTGATCGTCCTCTTCGCCTCGCCTCGCCTCGCCTCGCCTCGTCTCGAAAGCAATCATGGGACACAAATGTCAAAATAAAATAAAATCCCCTTTCCCCCTCTTTCACTTGGAGCGAATTTCGTGCAGAAATTTCGGCTATGAGGAGAGAAGTTAAGCGTGCATCATTCAAGGTCACACATTCGTCTAATTCAACCACATGCTAGTGTCAAGGCTTATCGTGAATGCCGTCAAAGGCATTAGGGCATGAACGATCTATTTCGCGAAACTCGTCGTCTTGAAGCGTCATAGAAGACGCTTACAGTTTTTTATCTCGAAGCAGTGGAAGTATTACGAAAAGATCCATGAAAACATAATTGTTGAAGACTTGTGCAGGTGTGTTCGAGCTTGAGTGCCGTTGAAGACACCGGGCCATGGACGACGTGTTGGGCGAAGGAGATGACTGTTTGAAATCCCACAGAGAGCGCTCTGAATCTTGATTTGAAGCATTTGGCCTGGTAGGGTGGTTGGGTAAAGAGGACTATGCTTTACTTCCTGGAAGACATGATCATGGAAACCTTTCCTCCCCAGGAGAACGCAACAGAGAGTTTCATTTATCCCGAATTCAATTCAGAATCAACAGATCCGCCAAAGCGATTGCCCAGGGAAGCCGACCAGACTCCTTCTCCTCCTTCCCACGCCAACCAATAGCAGCAATCTCAGGGTCCCGAGATCGAGCGACTTGCGTGACCCCCAAGCTCCTCATGGACCTGGAAACCCGAGGGCCCGGGAGTACTGGCCTTCAGCCGATGCAGCCCGGAAGCACGGACGGATAAGAGCAGAGGTCGAGGACCAAGATTCCCAGGGTTTCGTCTATTTCGCACCCCTCATGCGGTTAAGATCATATGGCCACGAGCTCTACGAGCTCCTTGGTAACTTCGCAGCTAAACATCCTCGGGATATTTTGATCCCTGATCTCATGGTCATGGCCGTTCAACTTTACTTTGATATCAAGCGACACCCGACTCTTCAGAAAGAAGGATTCACCGCAGATCGGGCTTAAGGCAGCACACGCCGCAGGGAAATCCCTAGTGTCGATCTCGCTACCTTTATAATTTATATGCCCCACTGGCTGAAGTACGCTGAGTATAAGGGGATATGGGTCTGGCCCCATCCTTTCCGCTGGGTAACAGCCGCCTACACCCGAGACCGGTCCAAGCACATCGAGTGCATTATAAAGCTAGAGGACATAGACGAAGTGCAGGTGGGCAACCTGGGAACTCGTCCAAACCTTAGACCCTAGACTGCTTACTACCCTGAGAATCCCCATTTTCCCCAGCTCCATCTTCGGCTCGGAACAGGTCTTCCCGATGGGAATGAGAAACCTCCCCAAGCCTCGCACCATCATAGGAGTCCTCGTCGTCATTGACCACCCTGCGACGTATCCTCTTGACAGTAGTATGGCAGTATCGATGTAGCAGCCCCATAGTCACTTAGTCAGCCCCCAAATATATAATAGCTACTTATAAGGGAGGAGAAATTCATTAGAATCTAGACCTTTTAAGAAGTTCATTTAGCGTTCTTGAGAAGTAGTTAACTTAAAAAATACTACTTCTATAAAGGTAGGCATCTCACTTAAGTAAAGGTATCTTACTTTTAGTTATCTCGGATTTGCTTCAATCCTTGTAAGTGACCTCTTTGCTGCCACACCACTGTCAAGGGGGTGAATTATCCACGTATGTTTACAAGGAAGGACAGCCATACCGTGTCCTGGTGATGCCCAAGGCAATCGTAGACCTAACCTACCACGGCACCGAGGAGGTGTTCCCCTACGCCAGCCTCCAACAGCCTGACGTGATCTTTGACATGGAAGGACCAGGGCCGTATAGCATCTTTGGGAGGAAGCCACCCAGATTCGGGCGGATTTGGACCCCAATCATGACACCCGATGCTATAGTGGAAGCTCAGTAGCTACGCAGGACCGCCTTGTTGAGAAGGGCCGCGGTTATGCAAGCCCTGATCCGATATGAAGACGAGTATCAAGATGGCTTTGTAAGTATGGAGAGGACTGAGGTGGGCCGTCATCACCTTGTAGAATTCCTGGCCTATAACGGCATCCAGCTCCCACCTGGAGTTACTGCGCAGGTCAACGAGATGGGTTCCTCGTGGACCCCAGGGATGCGGTCGTACGACCCAGGTATCAGCCAAGATGCGCGAGCTTTAGCGACTGAGTTTACTCGTCGGGAAAGGCTTATGATGGCCCGGACTGATGCCCGAACCACCATCGCTGATACTCATCTTGAGGCCATATCTTAACCACTCAACCTCGCAGGGAGTTGAGCCCACTATGGCCCCCGCGATCTGGAGAGCGTTTGGTGAGGACCTCTTGGGCCGCCTACAGAAGATGGTCGCAATTTTTTCCAACGAATCTCGCCATGGCGAAAGCTTGGCGGAGGTTGCGGATAAGCTCGACCGCTTTATCAACGGCACAGATCCAGAATTCCAGGTCGACCCTGCCACGACTCTTCCTCCGCCCCATGTGGTCGAAAACCCAGGGGTCATTGATCTCGACTGAGGGCCGACAGGAGCCCTGTCGAAGCCTGGGATTTGTTTCTTCAGGCCCATCTGACCCTGTCACAACTCTTCCTCCGCTCCGTGTGGTCGAAAACCCAAGCGTTACTGCTCTAGACTGAGGTTCGAGAGGAATCCTGTCGAAACCTGGGATTTGCTTCTTTGGGCCCATCTCGACTCTCGCAGTAACATTGAACAGAGCTCATCTGAGCCTTACGAACTGATATTTACCCTTTGCTGCTTGGTCTAGAATGCGAAATCGAGATGCGCTCTAAGGCCAATAATGACTTTAGCCCAGCTGGGCCGATACGCCGCGTCTTTCTTTTCTTTCATGTTTTCTTTCTTTCTTTCTTTC
>PXOD01000711.1:0-30796 GCA_003012165.1 Paramyrothecium roridum
GGGGGAGGGGGCGGACGCCGTAATCCCTCGGCGGGTGTATGTAGAGCGTGTGCGTGTGCGTTCTGAGTACCTACTCTACGCACTGCACCGCGCCGCCCGGTGCTTCCCTGTTGTGTGTGTGCTTGTCTGATTGCGTGGGTGGAGTTGTAGGAGAGGGATACGCGGATGACGACGATATCGATGGCACGGAAGATTGATGGATAATGAAAGGGGCAAGGGGCGGTTTAGTCCAGGAGAAACTTATGCAGGTACGGGCAGCCTGGCTCAATCTGAGACACGCCGTGGGCCAATCGAGCTTCGCTAGCGGCTCCAGCAGCTGCAGGGCCCGGGGCGTCTGGAAGGCGGAGAGGGGTCTTTGGGTTTCCACCCAGGGCTTCTGGGTGCGCCGCCGAGGCCAAGTGCTGTAGCTGAGCGGTAAATGCCTTGCAGGGCCGCTGGAGACGGAAAAAGATTCAGTGGAAAAACCTGCTTGGTTTTTACTAGATGGTCCGGCCCATCTCTGATTTGTGAAGCCCCCGAGTACCTTGCTTGCGTAAGGTCCTGTACCTTTATGGTATCCACCTGAGTAGGTACCTTACCCAAGGCACTCCAGCTTATCCAGGTACCCGCACCCACAACCACAACCACCATCACCATTACTCCAGATTCACTTGTCGTCTACGTGTTTATGCTCGTCGTTTTGCATGACGAACCTGGGCTTCTTGTCTCACCATCCGAGCAAAGCCACAGCCGCTGAGCACTCGCGGACCCGGTTTTGGCTCGTCCACAGATGTAGGTGAGAGCCCAGCGTCCGTCCGTATGAAGCAGAGCCACGAGCCGGTGCGGGTCCTGGAAGAGGAAATCGGACCAGAGATGGAAGAAATGGAAGCACCAGCGAAAAAGAAACATGAGACGTTATCAAACGGAGTTTCGGGTTTGAATGACTTGGACGGCTAAGACGAACAAGGTACTTGCGTCGAGGCCATGTCCTGGTAAGGTACTGCTAGTCAAGGCACCTTACCTTACCTTGCTCTCCCAGGCGCAATCTCAGGAGTCTTCGACGTCCGCTTGCAATGTCCGATAACAAGAAGAATGTCACCATCAAGAGGAGATGATTTCTCTCACCTCCATGAGATTACGACTGCAACGTGAAATTGATTTCGCAACCCTTCCATTTCCACGCCCCTTCCGTTGCATGTTCCTCCCTGCGGCGTCCATGGTTGGGGGCCCTCCACATAGCTTGCATAGGATTCACGACTAGGTTCAGCTTTCCCTGCCCGTTCCCGCGGCGCAGGCACTCGCAAAGACGCCGCAATATCGTCGTCCATGGCGAAACCCGAGGTGAAGCCAAACAGGGCTAGGCCAGGTGCGCTGCTCATTGCTTTGTTCAGAGTATGGTAATTAATTACCGTACGCGCCATGGTAGCCTGTGTTCCTCAACCTACAAGGCCGTGTGGCTGCCGGCCGACTCCCTTCCTCAAGAGGAGTCTGCGTAATGTCACAGCTGTTCTCTGCACACCGTGTAGTGTCACACCTTCGTATAGCAAAATGTCCTATTTCTGGCCGACGTGGGACGAGATGTGATGTGGTGCAAGTCGAAGGGTGCCTTGGCCTAATGGTGCATGTGGCGTGCTACACGATCAGCTAGCCCTCGTGCTTTCTCTCACGCGCGCGGCTTTCTCTGTATCACCACTGCCAGAATAACCACCTAGGCGGTCTCATTGGGTCAAGCGATGGCTTGGCTTTGCCTGGCTTGATGGTGATGATGCAAACGACTGGGACAGCACAGCCTCCCAATCACTGTTTTACAACCACGCGCTGTTGCGACCGCTGGCTCAGGTGTTTTGCTCGGGTTTATGCTTGCTTGCCTCGTGTCCTCGCCAAGAGCATCATCTTGACAGCACATAAGCAGAACGCCCCATAGTTTTAGAATGTGGTCGAGTCCGTGCCAAGTTTCTCCAATTTCGAGATCGACGCGGTCTGATGCGTCTAATTTACCTCGACACGTCTGTGCAATCAGATCGCTCACCTCACCTCGCTGGCCGCACTGCCGTCCCTGCATGATGCACTGCCGGCTTCTTCTGAAACGACGGAGCCTCCCCATCGTGATCTCGAGTCCGCTAAAACCATCGGAAAAATATGACAGCCGGGTGGGCTTCTGGCGCTCATCCTTGGGCCAGCAGTTTGCGGGCAATATCATAACGTTACAACCCTGCCACAGCAATATCGCTCTCCCTCGCGCCGTCGAAGCCACTATAGTAGGTACCAGCGGTTGCGCTGGACCCTCGGATGACTGCCGTGAACCTCATTTTGTTTTCCATGACTTGGCGCCTGGAATCGTCCAGTGCCGCAATATACTGGTAGAGTAGGTCTCCACACCATCCAGTATTTGGCTGTTTCAAGATCGTCGGTCCCAATTCCAGATGCACTACGATCGATTTGCGTCTTGTGTTGCGAAAGAAACTACGGACGTCCACCGGACTCGTTCCCCGTCTGTTTTATCGCTGCCACATGCCACGCTGCCAACGACGTGAGACGAGTCACTTGTGTTTGAGCTACCTTAGTGGAATTGGGTGGCAGTGCTTAACTCTCTCTCCATCTCTCGGCACCTCCAATTCATGAGTCTGGTCCATTGGACCGCGCCTACGCATGATATGCAAACTGGATTCATTCAAACCAATCGTTAGTCATAGCGATGCACGCGGCATCGTCTGTATCCCCAGAGAACTGCCCCATGAGGAGAAATACAATCTTGAAACCCGGGCGTCGTTACGATAACCAACAAGCAAAGTGACCAACCCATACAGGCATCGGCCAATCCTCTTTCAACCCCGATGGCATCCCACCAAGACCATCGGATCATCCAATCCATCGCCTCATTTGGACATGCCTTGGCCGTCCCAAATTCCTGTTAAGCACCCAAGCTCAAGCGAGATTGCCCGAATGGGTTCAAAGCTTACTTGGCCACGGTGCAACGGCTGGCCTGCCCATGGCTCAAGCCCACCCGGAATAGCAGGCCTGTCGCTGTAAGATTTACTCAATCTCTTCAATCCTTGGCCGTGGCCGGCCGGACATGTCAGCAAGCCCAGACTCAGGGTTGACATGCAATCCAGCCAACACAGTCGGCGGTGTAGGTCCCAAGGGCCCGCTCTGTGGGAGTAGGGATGTCATTTGCCAGTTCTCCAAACTCTCAACTACGTCTTTGGCGTGCTGCTGTACCAGACCGTCGTTGTCTGTTGCCGCGACATACTGTAGTGTTCGTAGAATGTCTTGTCGGCTTGTCTCTGTAAGTCCGAAGCCCAACGAGCGTCTAGCTTGCCTGGCTTCGTCCAGGGCCCTGACGAACCCAAGAACAACCAGGATAGCGGCGCGCCTGAGTATGCCCTTCTCTATCTCGGGTTCCAATGCCAGAATGTTGGCGCACAAGTCCACGCCTGCAGACACCGACGTGGGTCCGATTCCGCTGATGTTCACCTCTAAAGCTCTTCCAAAGATTGAGAGTGCGGACGTTCGCATACGGATATCCTCCGCACCTCTGGCACTTTCCCATCCTTGGACAATTTGAGCTAGTATGTCATTGTTCGCCCTCTCCTCTTCATCCATGTCCACGCCGTCGTCATCCTCTGGATTAGCATCGTCAACCCCAAGCCGATGGTTTCTGTCATCCCTTGCTCTGCGCAACCTTTCTTCTCGCCTTTGTCGAGCAAATGTATTTGGCCGATAGCCTCGTCTTCCAGCAATGGCGAGCAAAGTTTCGCTGACCTGTTGTGCCACCTCCCCACTAAAGGTGGCGCCAAGACGTTCGATCACCTGAAGTAGGGCTTCGCCGAACCTCAGGCGAACATCCGTGGATAGCTTCTCCTGAGCGTCCAAGTATCTGTCCAGTATTTCTCGGACAGTCGACTTTGGGTGCTTGCCAGCTAGCTGTGTATACATCTTGATGACCCTGAGGTTGATGAAATCCTCGCTCTCGCTAAGAAGTGTAGACATGAGAACGTTGATGGCAGGAATATCCAAAATGGGACTTTCCGCGAGAATGAGATTTGATAAGAGGTTTAGTCCTTCAGAGACGACAGGCGGTGGGTTGTCATTGGACCCGGTAATGTATTCCATTGCAAGATTGTAGATCCGTCGGTCCTCAAGTTGTTGCCGGTTAGCCGCGGGTGCGTGATCTCCCGGTTGGTCAAACTCTTCCCGATATTGAAGCAACAGAGCAAGATTCTGGGCAGTGAGCGATACATCGCCCCTGCCCTCCCTTTCCAAACCACTAAGAGCTGTATTGATGATCTCCAAGTTTTCTGATGCAATATCAGACTTTTGAAACTCTGGAGCAGTAATGACAAGGTTGAGCAAGCTGAGAACCACGGCCACAATATCACTGTCTAACCTTGAGCTTCTGTCTGCCTTGAGAACCTGGCATATTAGATCGAGAAGCTGATCAAACTGAGCCACCAGCTTTTCTGGAACTTTCTCCATTAGCTTTTGCAAGAATGTCAGCCTGGCTAGCTCCTGCTCTGCTGACTTATAACTTGGTTCGGTTGAGGTCGGTAAAATATCAACCCTTGCTTGGTTTCCAGCTGATTGAATCCATTCTTGGAGCAGCTGCAGAAACGTCGACGAGATTTCTTCCTTGGAGCATGCAAATCCCACAATCTCGACCAAGATTGTAGCCTTGTAGTTAATTGCTTCCCATTCTAGCTGCGATGTATCGACATTCTTACCTCCTCGCGGTGTTACAACTTCGATCTCACCCTCCTCCGTCAATCGGTATTTCCAATAGCGACCGGTGGTCCCATCAGGGCCATCATAGAGTAGGCCATGCACCAACGGCAGGATAGTGTTAGCCTTACCAAACAGCCGCAAGTAGGTACTGATGATATCGCGAGCCACTTTACAGAACCGCTGCTGAGCGCCATTTGCAGCTATACCCCAGGAGGCTAAGGCCCATAGTTGCAGAAGAACCGGCCTGGTCAGACGTCGACACAGCCCTGGAGACGGGGTTGACGTGACTAAGGTCCTTAATCTTAGCAGTGACTGCTCCAGGCGTTTCCCAGAGATGAGAATGGGATCCTTGCTGAGGTCGATAACCTCATCTTGGTCTAGGCCGACATCATCGTCCCGCATGAGAGACGGGTTGATACTGTCGAGGAGCGGTTGGACGAAAGCGTTCCATCCAGCAGACCCTGTCCCACTTGCTTAGCCCCCCCAACAACCGCATTATTGTGAAAATCTTGCCTACCTGGGGCGCCATATTCCTTTGAGCCCAAAATACCAAAGCCAATGATTTGTGCGGCAGGTTTGGCCAAGTCTTTTCCCGCGCTGCCATCCATGAGGTAAATGAGTTGCTCAGCTATGCCATCAAACCACTCATCGGGCGTCATAAATGATGGTACGGTAGACAATAGCCTGGAAGCGACTGCGACCGCTTCGTGGGTGATACTTGCCCCGTCTTTCTGAGGTCCATGCATGCCGATGTTACTGTTACTACTTGGGTGGACGGAGAATAGGAACTCCATGGTGCTGCGGACGCCGTCTGGCCTCAGAGGCAACCGAATCAGTGTCTTCATGAGCTGTTTCCTGAGCCATTGCGGCACACCGTTCGGTTTGATCAAGGCATTCAACGATGAGAGCAGGGTCCAGGTTGCAGTTCTGAAGGGTGGTCAGAGTCGGGCGAGGTCATGCGAGAATCAACAACCAACCTTGCAATAAGGGCATCATATTCCCTCAGTCCAAGGTCGCGCGAGGCTGCAGTAGCTGAGGGATCAAAAGCCTTCTTCGCGGCGTCTACAATGGCTCTCAGCGTGGAAGGTTCCGGTGTCTGGGAGGCTGGTGCCGCCATGATGTTACGGGGCGACTAGTATAAGACGCCCGAGACGATGAGGGGTTTGACAGACGTTTTGTAGGACACGACGTAATTGCCGACTGTTCTGTTATAAAGAGGCAAACATGCTCAGCTATATACTACCACCGATGGCAAATGGCTTGATTATGACCGGTGAAGTATAGTGCCAATGTGACCTCTGCACTGTCTCTGTAGATGGTTCCAGCACGGAGCCATGTCACGTGGAAGCGCGTCGCAGCTGGCCGGGAGTGCCCCACATATTCCTGTTGGCGCGTCTGCTCGCCCTTCCACTTCTTCTTCTTCTCAACCAAATACCGCCAGTGTTGTGCTACGGAGGGCGATTTTCAAAGTTCTGTGCTTGAAATACGACTTAAGCCGATGAAGCCACTCACTAGCTGAGTCGAGACGTCTTGCCGACCTCTGGCGCCGAAGATTTGAGCTCCTTCGTTGCTCTAGTACAGCAACGCCACGAGCTCTTGCTCGCACGACGCCTTCCCTACAGTCCTCCGAAGCTTGTTTTCCGCAAGGAATGCCTTAAAGCCCCTCTCTTGTGGTTGGTGGTTCGCCATGTGTCGTTTTCGAGGCCTGTATCGGGATCTCTACCGGAAACTGCATGAGGCGTCGTGGCGGACCTCTGCCGTTGCTACACAGTGGCCCAGCTGAGCTGAGGGAACAGGCTTCGGAACTTAACCCTAAGAAGATATCTGGTTTCAAGTCTTGCGTTTCGCTGCTCGCTCTACCTTTTACATCTCTTGAGATCCCTAGACGCCGCTCTACCCGCTGAAGAAGCGGGGCGACGGATAGGTTCATCTTGAGTTGATCGACCGGAAGAGAGGGCATTCCAGTCACTTTTAGTGCGCGAGAGGAGGGATTCCATGAGTATTTTGGTAAGAACCTCTGGTCTGAGGTCACTCGTCGGGCCATTCCACTGGAACCTGGGCATATGGTCGACAATAGGTTGTCTTGGATTAGTAACGTCTCGAAGAGCTGGCGGGCTGCTGGGAAGCCTTGTATAAGCATTGCCGCTGTTCACCTGCGTGGCTAGGTCGGGAAGCTGGGGAGTTGAGCGCATGGGTGGCTACACACAGTCTGATCAGGCGTTTCCTACCTCTGAGCCCAACATGTCGCCTTGCCGGAAACCGCTTCAGACTCGCTTGGCGGTGCAAGGATTCTTGGGAAACACGCAGAAACGCCTATCGACCACCTTGCCATTCTGTGAAGCTCTCGGTCCTTCCCAGCTTTCCTCCTGCCTAAGCAATGTTGCGGGCTACTAGTTGGTCAACTGCCAGATACTCGGGCTCGGTTACTTCCAGACCATACCTCAGCTGAATTGCTACTGGTATGTGATGAAATTCGCATCTGACCTGACCAGGCGCATTAGCTCTGTTCTTGTTGGCTTGTCCAGCATTGGACGGAGGCACCAGTCTCTCGATGTGGATCTTGATTCCGTCGATTTCTTCGTTCTTTTCGGAAGAGAGGATTCGAAATGACAGCGCGGGTTTTATGGATGTCTTTTGTCCGCGCGGAATGCCCTCCTAAACGTCTCTGACGAGATTGAACAGGAGAGGAAACAAAAACTAGTCCCAGTCGGCAGTGCATTACAAACAGAAGGACTTCAGTCTTCGGCGTTAGTGGCTACGGCATGTGCAGTCTCTCGGGCGACTCAGTTAGGTCGGCTTGATGACAGCATGGAACGCGAAATATTGTTCATCGCAGTCGCAGTTGGCGCGGGCGTTTCGTTGACTCTTTAAACCTCTGAATCGACAGCAGTGCTAGGACCCATCTCGAGTTGGAGTCAAAGTTTCGTACTTGTCTGGCACTGCGGTTGGCATTGGCTTGATCTGTCGACGTCACAGACAAAGCGCACTTTGATTGGATCGAGGACAAGCCCTATGGAATGGCAGTCCTGGTTGTCCTTGCGCCAGAAATGGCGGGAGGACAACCCCCCAGCTGGTGAGGGGATAAGTCTACCTACCCAAACACTTCCGAACCAAGCCACTAACAGGAAATGCAGGTCCAATGCAGTAGTGTTTTGAGCCATGTTATGGTAAGGTATGGTAAGTATGCCGCACTTTCAGCTAATCCTGCAGAAGTCCCGGTTAATTTCCTCAACTGAGAAGAGGTTTGACACTATAGACTATGTGATGACATCATCCTACCTTGACCACCATACGACACTCAACATTAGACAGGGCGCAGCGATGACAGCGCAACAACGCTTTCCAAATCCAAAGCTCAGTGTCTGAGATGTCCATAGTCGCTCGATTCCGGTTTTCGATAAACGTAAATTGACCTCCATTCAATGTTCGTACTGAGGGCCAAGACTGCTCGATCAAATCCAAGCTTTCCTAGCTTCGGTTATCACGGCTCTGTAGATCCCTGATCTAATTGTCGTTTATTACGCACCAATCAGCGTGTGAAGAAAGTGACTAGGGCCCTGCAGACGCGACCAACCCTGCCTATTATGGTAAACCTGATGTCACAGCAATGCAAGGAACAGGAAATAACTGGCATCTGCAATCCGCTGGTAGCTTCTTCAAGTAGGTAACTCGTCATATGCTCCCGTCTCCATAAATACACCAAGTTGCCCTCGTTTCTGTGATCATCGTGTTAATCATTTGCGTTCTCGCTGGTACTTCTACTTCCTGTCAAAAATGGTTAGCAGCAAGGTGTTGATGGTTCTCGGGGCGGCAGTCGTGAACGCTGCCCCAGCTCCAGCTCCGATCCCTCAGCCAACCGCGTATGCCGCAGCCGCAGCACCAGTCTCGCAACCGACGGCAGCACCTGAAATCGTTGAGAGAGATTTACTCGACGATGTTGGTAGCTTTGTAGAGAGCTTGGCAGGTGGTGTAGCTAGCGAGGTTTCGTCTTTTGTGAACTCGGGTATCCTGGACTTCCCAAGCGGTTTCCCTGCGGGCACCGCCGTTCAGAGCTCCCTAGGCATCTCCGATGGCGATCTCGACGCACAGCCTACACAGGTTCTCAATCTGCCGTAAGTGACTTTATGAATGTTTCTCTGGCGTCATTTGGAACTTGAACTGACGGAGGCTTGCTGCTAGGGCGTATGGTAATTGGACTGACGCTGGATGGAATGTTCGAATTCATGGAAACGTGTACAAGATTCCTGAGATCGATCAGGACAAAATCGATGACCTAGCGAATGTCTTCTTGATTGACACCGATGTTGAAGACTTGGATGAGAGCCAAAAGGCTCAAGCTCGAAACGTCACAAGGTCTATTTTCGTGGTGCAACAAGATGACCGTAATGTGACTATCAACTTTGTTCGAGATGTTGATGTTGATCCGAACGAGAGTGGGGGAGCTATCGATGCGGTAAGTTGGTTGCGCTTTGTGCAGCGTGCCCAACCAGTTTTGGCACAACGAGCTGATCATGAGCTACAGGAGGGCGGTGCTCAAAACATCACAATGCCGTATCAAACCACTCGCGAGGGCGATTTCGATGCCTTTGTTACGCTGCGGAACACAACAGGCCCAGATGGCGGTCATTTGCGACCCGGCAACCAGACGTCACAAATCCAAACCTTGAACATGTACGCACAAGGCACGAACACGGGCAATGCAACGGCATACCTCGTGCCAACTGAAGGCATTACCATTCTGTCCGACATTGACGACATCCTTCGAGTCACCAAAATCTACGACCCCAAGGAGGGCCTGCTGAACACATTCGCTCGGCCATTTACCCCGTGGATGAACATGCCGGAGATCTACGCCAACTGGTCGTCTTCCATCCAAGATCTTCACTTCCACTACCTGACCACTACGCCCGAGCAAATTACTCGCAACTACATGGATTTCATCTATAACACCTACCCTCTGGGCTCTTTCGACACGCGTCCCCTCAACTTCTCAGACACTTCGGCGACGCTGTCCATCCGTCGATCACTTCTTGACAAGATTTTCCAAACATTCCCCCAAAGACGCTTCATACTAGTTGGCGACACCACCAACTCGGACGTGATGAAGGCATACCCGGAGCTGTATCATGCTCACGCAGAGCAAGTCGCTTGCATCCTATTACGCAATACCACATCGACCGATTCAAGCGATAGGTTCCCATACGACACCTCCGGGTTTGAGGGCATCCCTCAGCAGCACTACATGTTCTTCAATGTACCAGACGACCTCAGAAACCTCGACATTGCCAACGGGCAATGCCTGAACGCCACTGTACCGCAGAATGTTACCTTCGACTACCAAGGACTCCCATTCGGGCTGGGCGGGGATGATGAGGGCGCGGCAGGCAACATATCACCGCCTAAGTTTTTGGCAGCCTTGGTCGGCTTTGCCACGGTGATCCTAGGTGTTGCATGGTAAATGCAGTGCATTGGGAAGGGGGAGGGGCCTTCCGTGGGGTTGTAATTGTAATGTCCGCTATCTGCCTTGACCCTAGAGCCTGTTGCGCTGGCGTAAAAGTGAAATTCTAGGCATCGAGGAGCAATGGAATTGAGATTTATTTTCACTGGTCACGCCTACAGTACGGAGGGTGGGTGACTTAGGATTCTGTTCGATCCAAGTAGAAACGACAAGATGCAATTGTAAGGCATTCGACTGCTGTCAGTCCTTCGCCCCCAACGACTAGAGTGTGAAACAACACTTGGCTTGGACAAGACTGCCTTACAGGAGAATGGAGTGCAAATCAGCAACCGAGGATTCATGGCATCGATCAAAGTGGTACGAGTCCCGGGAAGAGGAAACCCCTGGCGCTCGCTGCTGACGGGGTTTGGAAGCGGCCAGCGGGACCAACACGGCACAATGCAGCCATGAGCTGATATAATAAGTTAAGGTAAGGTATGCTTACATTGAGCCGCCACTAGTACCAAGCTATAGCCAATCAGGCACCACGGCTGTTGTGGGTGAACTGTTGGGGGACTTACAGCACAGCGCGCGACGAGCCAGGAAAGATGAAGAAGCATAAAAGGCGTGGGCGCCAGCAAGGGTTGCGCACGTGGCTCAGTGTCAAGTTCCAGGTTGATGGGTTACATTACAGTACGGTAGGCAGGCTGGGTCAACTTGCGAGAAACCAAGAGGCCTGGACAAAAGTTCTTTGTCATCGGTGGCCTCACCCTCATGATATCACCTCCGCCCCGTCACTCACCCTCACTCGACGGTGGTGTATTTGCGGATCCTTACCTATTCCTGGAATGTCTCGATTCCAGGCCGAACAAAGCATGCATGCGTGCATGCATGGCACGGGTCCGGGTCGTACGTAATGCCACCAAGACAAGGCGAAACGAAGGCCGGGTCTACATGTCGAGGGAAAGAATGCACTGCTACGGTATGGTTCCGTGCTGCGTCGACGACCTAGACTACCTTACCTACAGTACCTTCCCTACTGCCGACTGGTTGTGCATTTCTGGCTCTGGCGTGGCGTCCTCGAATAAGGTGCTGTGCACAGTACTGCACAGTAGAGCTTTGGGAATGGAGGCTGCCAAAAGCGACTGGTCACTGCCGGGGAAGCGGCGTGGCTGCTGTTCCCCCCACGACCCAAGCCCCAGCCGTCGCTCTTCTCTTCACTTCACCTCACACGTCCATGACGATTGACCCCCTTTCCCCCCAGCCCAGCGCTTGTACGATCTATTCCGCTCCCAGATCAATTTTTTTTTTTTTTGTTCAAGGTTCAGGCCTGTCTTCTTCCGAGACCAGATCTATCCTACTCTCAGTGGATGGCCAAGGATGTGCTCCTTCTTTGCTGAGAGCCCGAGTCTGCAGGCTAGCACCAATCGTTGCCCGGCATCACCATCGAAGGCGTCACACGGTGATGAGTGGCCTTGTTGGCTGCGACGCTGACCTCCGCAGCTCCGTCCCACAGTCATGTGAGGGATCCAAGGGTTGCGGCATGCGATCCTGCACATATCCCTGCTTGACCCCATATCTCTCTCTGCTCGGGCACCTCTCAACCAAAGCGGACCAGCAACGTATGATCCTGCTGCCAAAACAGATAAGTGGATATGGGCACGACTCCCTGGCGTCAACCTCGAACAGCATACTCAGTGTGCATTGGTTTCCGGATATGGCAACCCTGTCCACCTCGCCGGGCGGAAACCCCTGCCTTCTCATCCCGAACCGTCCAGTGGGCCGTCAACTTTCACAAGCACACCGTCGGAGACTTCCAAGCCGAGGATTCTCAGAATAGGACTTAGGGACCTTCGAGACCCTCAGACAAAACGGCACATCACCAGCAAGGTGGATGGCGAAGAGCCTCCTGGTGGCACCCGCCTTGCGCTGCGTGAAGGTAGCAATTATTTCAATTTCAAGGCCAAGATTAACTACCAAGGTAAGACGATCTTGCGAACAAATCCCACACATCCAGACCTATCACCTTAACATCCTCATTAGGGTCTTGGACGGAAAAAAAAAAGGCATGACTTGAACAAGAAAATTCTCCTTGGAACCCGCCAAGTTATCAATCAACGCTCTTGTAATCTAGAGCCAACCTGCATTCTTGGCTCTTCCTACCCACTTTTGACGTGCATTACCGATGACATACACAAGTCTCACTTATTCAACCTCGGCCCATGCAAGTTAATAACTTGACGGATTTGAGGTGAATACGTGCAAGTGACACCAGTCCTTGGGCGACCGATGGACGATATCGTAATTTGAGGCAAGAAAAGACCTGGCCAAGATTCGAGCTCCCCTGGAGGGCCTCTTCGGGCGCCTCTTAGACAGCAGCCGCTGTAAGCCCCACGGTGACTGGCATCCCGCTCGTAACGGGCAGCGCCGGAGGCGGCCGGTCCAACTTATCCCGAAGCGTCCACCCGTCCCCAGGCTCGATCGGTGCAACGAGCTCCATAACCGCATATTGTAGCACTCCATTTCGAACAAGGGGTACTACTATGTCACGAGCCATCACCGGGGTTGATACCGTATTCTGTTCGGTCTCTCTTCCTTCGGCCTGGTTCAAGCGTCAGCCTTGGCCCAGAGAGGTATTCGATTCGCTGCGCCTACCAGACATGTTGCACATGGCGCATTGTTGACCCATACCCAATTCGGGCAGTTGTGTGAATAAAAGTATTTGCAGCGGTACTTGTAGAACCCGCCGCTTGAGCTCATTGTGCTTCCCCTCACTCTGACACCGGAAACGTTGAAGGAGAAAGAGGTCGTCGTGTTGCTGAGACCGAGACTGGGCTGCCCGCTGGCAGCAAGCGGCTTTGGGGTTGTACTTGGTTGAATGGGATAAATGGAGAGAGAGAGAGAGAGAAAGACAGCGCTCACGGCACTTTCCCTGCAACTCGACTTTCGATGGTCTAGAATCTCACCGGATGGCAGGACTCTAAGGAGAAGCGCAATGCTCGATGACATGAATGTAGAGGAATCATGGTTCATGGCTGCGCCCTTGGCTTCTTACATACTCTCATTCGCAACAAGTGCCGCCAGCATAACAGTCCCACAAACCGATTCATATTGCAACCACTCGAAAAGGCCGGTACTCCAAACGGCATCACATACTGTATCATTCCGTCCAAGACGAGGGTGAAATGTGTGGGGCATCGAGTTCGTACCTTCACACCCACTCCCACGCAAACTGTGGCATCCTTGTCCTCTGCATGCTCCTCACAACCAACGCCGCCCTATCACAGGCAGCGCAGGATAGCTGAGAGAGCAATCCCTCGGCGATGGGGGAGGTGTCGCGGTAACCCTGGGTTGCCGATTGCGGTTCCTCGCGGCTGACGCTTGCTTCGCTACTTGCCGACACATGTCAGTCCGCTAAAGCGACAGCATGACGCTCAAGGGTCAAGAACAATGCATCGCGCCAACGCCCGTTGGCTCCCTCGTCACCCCTCTCGATACACGCACATAAGCGACCCTTTCCAGTACTGCTTTATGGAATGATCCCCGACACGGCCAACCATGCCATGTCGAGCGCCAGCGCTAGTAAGCGAGAGGGCGCAGGGTCTGTATCGGACCCCAATCTTTGACGTCGCATTATAGACTGTTGAGGCTCAATCCAGCAAGATTCGGGCTCTGTAGAGTCCCTGATGACTTGTCTTGTAGGCTGCAGAGTAGCACGTCAGCCGTTGCTGAGGCCCCGAGCTTGCCCTACAAGATACGACGTGGATGCGCCTCCCTGCATCAACCGTGCTGAAACCCTCTCCTCTCCGTATGGTGGGATTCATCGTTGTGAGTGCATGGTGCATGCCAACGCCGTGCGAAGATGATCGTGGCGTGAGTAATATCGGCAGCTGCAATCGGGGGCCCAGATCCCCTCAGGCAGGATTCTTTAGGACCTCCGAATCAGAACAATACAGTGCCACCACATAGCGAGCAGCATAAAGCTTACAAGGCTGCGTTGGTGAAACCGCTGCATGAAGTGGCAGGGATCCATCATGTCCCCTCGGCGCATTTGCCAGCGCCGCATGCCAATGGGACTTGAAATTATGCTACCTCACTCTGCCTGTGAAACGCCCTCCGAGCCCACAAGTACCTGGTGTCATAGTGTGGAGCAAAAAGGCAGCTATAGAACTCAAGATATGTGACTAACTTATAGGTTGTGCAACCTTGGCAGCTGCCATCTCATCCTGCCAATTCCTTTATGCTGGATCACAATAGCCTTCTGCTTCCATTTGTGGACAGGGAACAACAAGACGGCAAAGTCATACTCCGTTGGTGATCTCATCAAGTCCCTGTGCGGGACCACTCCCAAAATATCAGGTGCCGATGAGTGGCTGGCTGGCTGCCGCTCCTGCGGCCGTCTACAACTAGGAGCTCTCATGCGGCCACTTGGCTCGGTTCCATGCTGGCGGGCTGCGGGTAGGGTTGTCATGGCGCATCTTCCCGGTTACTGGGCCATCTTGGCCAGGCTATCACTACCTAGAACCCGAGTGGGTGTCACACAAAGGGACCGGCATGACGTCTCGAGTGCTCGTAACGGGAGAGAATGTTGCAGTGTCACTTGACGGAGAAGACACCTACGAATAACCGGCTTCTAGGAAGGCTCCCATTCTCCAGCCTGTAGAACGCCTACGTGCCTTCGCAATCAGTACCCTCCGAAACACAGCGCGCATTGCGTTGATGGAATAATCCTAATGCGGAGATACCTCCTTCCAGACGCCAAGTTGGGTCCGGGAAAGCCGCTGGAGTTTTTCCCACTTCGTTGTTCACCGGCGATCGTTCCCCGGAGCAGGGTAATTTCTAAGCATTGTCCCGAGAAGCCGGTTACCGCGCCGCATTTGGTTGCAAGTGCATCTAATCATCCGTTAATTTCTGGGCTGCTCCACCGCCGAAGGAACCTCTTTCGGAACACAGCCAACACCTCGTGACGGTTTTCCATATGGCCGCCGTAGAGAACTCTCCGTGGTACGCGTAAGCAGAGGGCATGGGATAGCAGAAGTTGATCATTGCACGTCTCCAACCGAGTGGAAGGACGCAGCATGACAGAACTTTGAGGAAATAGCATGCCGATGGACTCATTGGGACTATCAATATCCTACTGTTTGAATGACCCTATTCTTGCATTTCTTGGAACAATGAAGAACCGTTTTCAATGAATGAGTGCATTTGCTAAGCACCTGATGTGTCGAAGCTGCTTTCAGGAATAAGGGATAGTTTACTTGAATAAAAATGGCTTTGTCTATTGAATTCGGTCGAAAACTGCACAATCCGTTACTCCCACCAAGACCAAATATATACGATGCATTTCCCTCAACTGCTGCTTTTACAGCATACTTAGAGAGTAGCAACCGTGATAGAAACGCATGCCCATGCTTGAGAGACCACAACAGACACCAGACGATAGTTTCGAGGGTCAAGAGCTGCTTTTCCTATTCTTCTGGCCGTCCTTCTGGTGTATGCGGGAAATTACCTACCAACCTTCATCGCCTCCTTCCGGCGTTTCTTCTCTGCGGCGCGAGCCAACGACTTCTTGACCTCTCCATGCTCAAACGTCTCCAGGTCGTAGTACACCGGCGCGATTTCCTACCATATCGAGTCAGTGGGGGTTGCTTTGCATTAAACAAAAGGACTTCTCAGCACACGTACCAGAAGCCATTCGGGCCTAATGCCCGTGCACGTGCGGACGTATTGCTTCGACGTCAAGACAAATTCGTTGTAGACGACCCAGTCGAACTCGGTGCGCAGCACAGTCGAGGGGTGGATGAGCACGGCCTGGTCGTCCTTGACGGTGCGGTAAAGCTTGCCGGAGCTCTCCTTCATGGCGACCTGCATGAAGAAGCCGGCGAGCAGGGCTCGGCGGATATTGTTGTAGTAGTTCTTGTCCTCGAACGGCGTCGAGACCAGATCAAGGCCGTGAGTCTCCATGATGCGCTTGAGCTGCAGCCGCACGTTGTCGGCGCTGGAGAGGTGACGGAAGGACAGGAAGTGCTCGTGGCACCACTGCTTCGCGCCGTCGGGGTTGGAGGTTGCCTGCCCCTTGAAAGCGTGGTAGGCGTTGAGCAGGGTCAGGTGGTCGCCGTCGGGATGGCTGAAATGCGACTTCATCTCGTCGGCTCGCTTGCGGTTGTTGGCGGGGCGCATGAAGATCTGGGGGACGGAGAGGAGCGACGTGATGGACAGGATCTCGTTGGAGCAGTAGAACTCGGGCGAGGAGATAAGCATCACGGCGAGCGCGGGGTCGAGAGGGAACTCGGAGGCGAGGGAGCCGAGAGTCGTCAGCTCGCCGTCGTCGTCTAGACAGGCAAGGTAGTTAAGCTCCTCCAGCGCTCGCATCATGGTCTCGGGGGCAGGGGGGTCCATGAGATCGAAGTGCACCAGATCCTCGACACCCAGCTTCTTCAGCTCGAGAACAGTATTGGCGAGGTTGGACCGGAGAATCTCGGGGTACGTCTGCTCGATAAGCTCCTTCTTGAAAGCCTTTTCGGTATACAGTCGGAAGCACTTTCCGGGCTTCGTTCGTCCTGCACGACCAGCACGCTGCTGCGCGGAGGCTTTTGAGATGGGAGAGACCAGCAGAGACTCGACACGGATGCGGGGGTTGTAGATCTTCTGCTTGCTGAAGCCGGGATCCACAACGTAGACGATACCGTCGATGGTCAAACTGGTTTCCGCAATGTTGGTGGACACGATGCATTTCCTTCCGGGGCGTCCGCCCTTCCGCGAGGGGCCGGGCGCCTTCTCGAAGATGCGCTGCTGCTGCTGGGGAGGCAATGTACCGTAGAGAGGATAAACGACCAACGGACCAGCGTCAACTTCGCGCGTTAACTCGTCAGCCTCCAGGTTGATTTTCCTGCAGGCATCCTCAATCTCGTCTTCACCCGTCAGGAAGAGCAAGATATCTCCCTCTCCTTCAGTCGCGTGTATTTGCAGGACCGTCCGGATGGCGGCCTCGACGTAATCTCTCTCGGGCTCGGGGGTATAGAAGATCTCGACAGGGTGGGTTCGTCCCGGAACCGCAAGCAGCGGGGCGTCGTTGAAGTAGCGTTGGAACTTCTGCGCGTCCAGTGTGGCAGACATGATGATGATCTTGAGGTCGGCGCGGCGGCTGGCAATCTGCTTGAGCAGAGCCATAAGGATGTCGGTTGCGAGGGTTCGCTCGTGGGCCTCGTCAAGAATGATGCAGCTGTAGCGCGACATATCGTGGTCATGCATGGCTTCTCGGAGAAGCATACCGTCCGTCATGTACTTGAGCATGGTCTTGGGGCCGGTCTTGTCCTCGAAACGGATGCTGTAACCGACTTCCTCTCCCAGGCGAACGTCCATCTCGTCGGCGACACGCTGCGCGACCGACATGGCGGCAACTCGACGAGGCTGTGTGCAAGCAATGAGCTTGTTGGTGAGATGGGGAAGTTCATCGTAGACGACGTATTGGGGGATCTGGGTCGTCTTTCCGGAACCGGTTTCACCGACAAAGACGAGGATCTGAGTGGAGTGATACTTTTCAAGGAATTCTTCCCTGTAACGTTGGTTAGCAAATGGCCAATGGGCTTGGGAAATGCGATGACTGCTCACCTCTGCTTGTGGACGGGGAGGTTCCTTCGAGTCTCCAAGATCTGGAAATACTTCTGTGAATGCAACTCGCCCGTGAAAGGGTTCTCGGCCAGGGCCTCGACGGAAGAGTGCTGGTCGGCAGTGGTATGGCGACGCTTCATGCCGGCAAATGGCGAGTTCTTGGATGGCTCATCGGAGTGGAAGCCATTGCGGCCCGCGCCGTCGCCGTCGTACATGTGGGCGAGGTAAGGGTTGTACTTCTCGTCCTCCTTCCGGGACTTCTTGCGCGAGGCGTCTTCCGAGTCGGCACTGGCGCGCTTCTCACCCTTGGCGTAGCTTGAGTCGGACATTGTCGTGAGGTTTGCTTGATGGCCTGCCCGCAAGGCTGAGGAGGTGGTGGGTGCCTTTTGTTGATCAGAAAAAAAATTGGGCGGGACGGGGCGATTGGCTTATCGATAAGGCTGGACCCTGTACGCACAGTGCGCAACGTAGGTTGTGCTCGTATTAACATATCAATCAGCCAATGTGTTGAGTTCAGAACTTGATGACTCCAAAAGGCCCAATCAAGCCTGCCTTGATATTCCGAACCTTTCAGCTTCCCATATGAACTACATGGAGTCACTAAGAGATGTTCGGTCTTGTAAAGCCCACAAAGTCCTGTTGCCTCTTACAGGCTGAATCCACTTTCAGATATGTCGTCGCACACTGTGCGTCCCTCCAAGCGCTCACAAAATAAATGCCACTTTCCAAGGAAAGAGATTCCGGTTCATCGACGCGGAGTACAGGATTGGTGAACACGGTCGGTAAAGTAAAATCCTTTATTTGTCTTGTCTCGGTGTTCTTGAGTCTAAACCAACTTACCCGACCAACCTCTCAACCACCAATTTCGGTGAGCTGGTGCCCCTCTTTGGTCGAGTCCTGGTGTGTACGCAGCGAAGACTCGGCAGCCAACAAGGACAATATGTCGAGCGAGCATAACGATCTCCCTGTGTTCGATAACACTGAGCCCCAAAGGCCGTACTTTCACTTGGGAGAACATAGTTCAAAGCGAGAACTGCCCCTGAGCGATCTTCAATATGGGCATCTGATCAACCATGGCGTAAGTGAGGATTAGACGATGGCCTGGTTTTGATATTAACATCTCACAGCTCAGCTTTGTTACGACGCCGGTAACGAATGACCACTTCAAGTCTAGGATCTTTGATCTCGTTGCTTCTCATCTCTCCGTTCTGAAAAAGGGCGATGAATCGTCTACAAGCACAGTCACTGCTGCTCGGCCGGACCCCATCATTCCGCCCTTGACACCCGAGGACACTGGTCTCTTTCCAAGTGCTGCTGTGAACACTTACACGGCCTACATTAGCCCCTGGATTGACCTGAGCTCAGCCAACCCTCTTATCGCCAACATCTCCCGTCAAGTCTTGAATCTCGAGATTAACTATGCGAACTTCTGCGGCGTCAAGAACATTATCATCCCGGGACCGGCAAAGGATGCTTCCAAGGGCAAAGGTAACCAAGGATTGGCCCAGTACTCTCGTGCCGTTCAGGAAGCTTTGACGGTGGGCAGCCGCTTGACTTTCCTTGTGCACATACCCATGTACCGAGAGCCACTCGCCGGAACCTCAATTCAGACGCTTAACTCGCTTGACAATGACAGTGGTTCGGACGAGACAAAAGGCGATATTGATCTCTTCACTACCTGGGACTCCTGGAATCATATTCGAACTGTTTGCGAGTATAGCCCGCGCCTCTTCGTTGGTCAGTTTCTTATTGGGTCTCCCTTATCGTCGTAAGACTAAATATTTGGTAGCTCTCAAGGTGCCCAAGGTTATGCCCGAGAAGGATCTCCAAGACAGGTGGTTCTCGGAACCTCTGCATTATCTCACTCTTGGTCCAGAAGCATTCCAGAAGAACAACAGCGGCTACCCAAGTCTCTCGAAGCACCACCAGGGCATGATTTTCTCGTACATGAGACTGAAGCATGCGCCATGGTTTCTTCTATGTGACGTTGGCCCAGATGTGTCTCACGTCAAGGGAGACGCGCAGTCCTTGCTCACCAACGTCGACATGCGACCTACCGACGAAAATTTCCCGACCCTGAGCGATGCTCAGAACAAGACTTCCTCTTCGCAAAACCAGAGCAACCGTGGAAGCGATTACATAAATTATATGCGATGGTTGGAGTCGCAACAGCCGCCCTTTTCGGCCCTGGAGGGGCCCACAATGACCAGCTTCCAGGATTGGCTTCAATCTCCTTTGCAGCCACTGTCGGACAACCTTGAATCAGCAACGTACGAAGTGTTTGAGGGAGACCCAGTGAAATACAACCAATACGAGATCGCAGTCATGGAGGCCCTGACGGAATGGAAACAACTCGGGAAGCCGACATCCAAAGAAGGCGTTGTTGTGATAGCAGTGGCCGGATCGGGCCGTGGACCTCTTGTGACGCGGGCACTCAAGGCCGCGGAACATGCCAAGGTCCCGGTCGAGGTTTGGGCTGTCGAAAAGAACCCCAACGCATACGTCTATCTCTTGCGCCAGAACCAGACAATCTGGGGTGGTCGAGTCAAGGTAATCAAGACTGATATGCGGGCTTGGAAAGGCCCGGTGGTCTCAGAGTCCTCCGAAGGGCCCGTCTATGGCAAGGTCGACATTTTGATCTCCGAGCTTCTAGGCTCATTCGGTGATAACGAACTATCTCCCGAATGCTTGGACGGTATTCAGCATGTCATCTCCAAGCCGCACGGTATCTCTATCCCAAGCTCTTACACAGCACACCTGAGTCCTATTTCGACACCCAAGATATATGCCGATATGCTTGCTAGAGCTCCTATTGAGCCAAACGCATTCGAGACTCCATGGGTGGTCAGGCTGTTTGCTTTGGACTTCGTCTCTCAGCGTGTACCAGCCCACCCCCGATTCCAAGAGGCATGGGAGTTCTCACACCCCATACCCGAGGCCACCCTGCAGTCAGTTGAGGCTCGGCGCTCCGGAGGTGTTGTTGGAGGAGGTGGTGGCAGCATGGCTGGTGCCGCGGGCGCGAACGATCACAACTCACGATTTTGCCATCTGACATTTGTATGCCGGACCCGCGGCGTTACTCATGGCCTTGCTGGCTATTTCGAGTCGACGCTGTACGAGTCGCAGATTGACGAAACGAAGGGCGAGAAAGTAGAGATCAGCACGCACCCTGAGCGCATCGATCAGAAGAGCAAGGACATGATTTCCTGGTTCCCAATCTTCTTCCCCTTGAAGGTATGTTGATCTCCGCTTAGTGCTCCGGTAGCGAAAACTGACGAGATTCCAGCAACCACTCTACTTTCCCGCAGACACAGAGTTGGAAGTCAGCATGTGGCGTCAAACTGACGATACCAAGGTTTGGTATGAATGGCTTGTTGAAGCCTGGACATGGGTTGGCCCTTCGAACAGGATCAAGATCGCGTCCTCGGAGTTGTGTAGCAGTCGCAAGGTTGCGTGCTTGATGTAGAGGTTTACGATGCTCAGAAGCGCGCTTCTCAAGTTTCGTCTCCTGCAAAAAAACAAAACAAAAAGGAAGTGTTGTTGGAAAGCAAATAAAGTACGAGCTCATGGTTTACAAGAACGAAAATACATTCGCGAATTTAGGTGCAAAGGGCACAAGAAAGAGAAATTGCGATGATTCGCATGTGACGTGTCTTTCAGACTCACTTAAGCTTACAGTGTAGTCCTGACAATCAACCTTTGACTCACACGATGCGAAGATGAGCATTCCAGGCGTCGGGTGCTAATTCCCGTAGTTCCTTTTACTTTTCGCTCACTGCAGGTCAGCTGGCCAAGTAGGGTTCAGCTCAACCAAGCACGAGCACAGCCCGAAAGTGGCTTTCGGCAAGGGCCGGCACGCCAATCATCGTAACGTTTCTTCGCATACGAATGATCCTTCAGAGCTCGAAATTTCTCGGAACAGCATGTATAGTGAGCAATGATGAATGCGACATGGTCAACGACAATTGGATTTGTTGCAAATTGCGCTGGGTGACAAAACACTATATATTATGGCTCAGCGACCTTGTTCCGTTTGCTCTCCCCTGGCTTTCAAGCAACACCTCATCTTCACACTTATTGTCTAACAAAATGTTCGATCTCCATCTTACATACAAATATCTCTGGTGGTCGCGACCTACAAGCTCTCCTCGCGCACCGCCAGAGGGACTCCAGCAAGATTGGATTGCTACGCCCCAGGGCTCGCTGGAAGTTCTCTCAGCAGTACCGGAAGACAAGTCCCTGAGAACCCCTATTGTCTTCGTCCATGGTGGCATGGGAGGAGCTTGGGTCTGGGCCGAGTACATGCGATTCTTAGCCACTCAGGGCATCCCATGTTATGCTATCTCCCTGAGGGGTCACGGCCAAAGCTGGCATCCATCGTACTTTCAAATGGTCTTCTGTACCACGAGACGCATGCTTTCAGATGACTTAGTCGCCGGCATTCAGTGGGTACAGAAGCAGGAAAACAGCGAAGTGTTGCTTGTGGGACACTCCAGCGGCGGTGGCCTGAGCCAAGCCGTTCTATCAGAGGAAGCCGTGTCCGTGAAAGGCCTGGCTTTATTAGGAGCTGTGCCTGGCTTTGGGTCGTATGTTGCACTAAAGTCTATATGAATATTGAAAGATATGCTAATCTGATGGTAGCATGGGAGTTTATAAAAACTGGGCCAAGGCTGACCCGTGGTTCTCCATCCGCATGGTGTTGCAAGGATGGCACCCGAACTCACCACTTTCGCACCCGACATTGGTCAAGAGGATCTTCTTCGGAGGAGACGTATCGGAGTCGAGGTTGATGCAGTTCATTCATGGGTTGAATCGATATGAGAGCTTCCTGTGGCCGTTCAGCATGATGCGACCGTTTGCAGACCCAACCAATGTCTTGAAACAGATCCGCAACGGCCGAGGCCGCAAGGTGCTTGTGCTGACGGGCTCTGAGGACAAGTTGATGACGGCATCCATCATGGAACAGCTGGGAGCGTTCTATCAGAACGCCGCTGCTACGTCTGGACCCGGCAACGGTGATACTGCTGAAAAGGTGGCGGAGGTGTCCCTTGTGGCCGGCGCTGGGCATCATCTGCAGAATGACATTGGGTGGGAGGAAGGAGCGAGAGAACTTCTCTCGTTCTATAAACGGGTTTGTTGACTCACTATGCAACATCCACATGTAATATAACTGTATACCAAGGGATGCTGCTCATAGCACTGGAAGTGGTGGATTCGGGCGTCTTAAGATCTTAAGAACTAGAAAGAAAATATTTCGAACCCTCTGAAGAACAAGCTAATGATTTAAGCGCTATTACCCTTTTTAATATCTTTCTTGACCAATGACGAGGACAATTGATTTCAGAAAGTGAAGGCGGTTTATGATTTGATTTATTGTCAATTTGTCACTGGCGTTTGTCTCACCTGCAAGGGGGCAGGACCCCGGCTCCGGAATGGGAAAGTTATCGGCCGGGTTTGCCCCGGGTTTCGAGTATAGCCGAAGTATTCTTCAGTGAACCATAACGGTAAAGAATACCCACCATATACAAGCACGGGTTTCCCGGTCCGTTGTCGGTGTCGCTGCTCATTCCATCAGCTCGGTGAAACCATGTCCGGGTGAGATCTTCAACACTCTCAGGCATTTTCAAGCTCTGCATTCCCCCCTCGCTCGACGGCAGCAATCACGAGACAAAGCTCGTACCACGGTAGTCAATCAGCAACCGGCAACTCCGCCCGACTCCGGTGCCAAGCCCGCTTCGTGGCTCGGTAATAGAGTTGGTCTGCAGCGCAGTCAAGCTGGCGTTCCCGCGGCTCTCGAATCCAATCATACGGGCGCTCCGCCGATCCTCGGTCGAGGGGATGCCCCGCAACACATTGGCCGACAACCCCTCCTCCAGGCTCTCTCTTGTTTCGCGACATCTGAAGCCTGTGAGCGAGTCTTCTTCTGGAGCTTTACATCTACAGAATCCGAACCAAAGCCGCCCCCTATCCACCATGTCTTCCCAGCCAGAGCATCCCACCCTGCTCATCCCAGGGCCGATCGAGTTCGACGATGCCGTCCTCCACTCCATGAGCCACTACAGGTATGACGTCGGAGCTCTCCGGCTGTGCTTCCGAGCCCATGTGATGCAGACATGCTCGGCTAACCAAATTTATTATCTGCTCTCAGTGAAAGCCATGTCGGACCGGCCTTCGTCGCTACCTTCGGAGAGACTCTTTCGCTGTTGCGCAAGCTGTTCCAAACGACCAATCCCAGTTCGCAGCCGTTCATCATCTCTGGATCTGGCACCCTTGGATGGGACCTCGTGTCGGCCAACCTGATCGAGCCTGGCGAGGACGCTCTGGTCTTGAGCACTGGCTACTTCGGTGACGGATTCGCAGACTGCCTAACCACCTATGGCGCCAACGTCACCAAGCTTGACGGACCCGTTGGCGGACGTCCCCAGCTTCCCGAGATCGAGAAGGCATTGTCGCAAAAGAAGTACAAGCTACTTACCGTTACCCACGTTGACACTTCGACCGGTGTGCTCAGCGAGCTGAAGAACCTGGCTGCCACCGTCAAGAAGGTCTCTCCGGAAACGCTCATCATCGTTGATGGCGTCTGCAGTGTTGCTTGCGAGGAGATTGCCTTTGACGAGTGGGGTCTGGATGGAGTTGTCACGGCTAGCCAGAAGGCCATCGGATGCCCTGCTGGATTATCCATTTCCATCTTCAGCGGCAGGGCCATGGAGGCGTTCAAGAACAGGAAGAGCCCGCCGGCTTCCTACTTCGCCTCCATGAAGAATTGGACGCCTAGTCAGTGACCCTCGCACTTCTCTATCCCATCCCATACTGACATGGATCCCTCTTTTAGTCATGCAGAATTATGAGGCGAAGAAGCCCTCATATTTTGCCACGCCCTCGCCACAGCTTGTTCGCGCGCTCCACACGGCCCTGACTCAAGTCCTTGCGAAGCCTCTGGCCGAGCGTTTCCAGAAGCACATTGAGGTTTCTGACAAGGTCAAGAAGGCTGTGTACGACCTGGGCCTGGAGGTAGTTGCGACCAAGCCTGAGGATCAGGCGCACGCCATGACGGCCATCTATCTCCCCGAGACTGTCAAGGTTACCGACATCTTGCCCAAGCTCGCGAACAAGGGCGTCGTCTTTGCGGGAGGCATTCATAAGGCCATCGCTACCAAGTACATCCGCTTCGGCCACATGGGTTTCAGCGCGGTACGTATTCGGCGTAGCATATTCTCCACGCTCCGCAGCATGTCCACTAACGTCATTGACAGCTGAACGCCGAGCGCGAACACATTGACAAGGCTATCGACGCGTTGCGAACGGGGCTCTCAGAGTGCGGCTACCAGAAGGCTTGAGAGTAAGGTCTACGTGTGCAGGCCCGCGGACAAGTACAAAGCAGGTATCCATGTAAGACGTACATAGACGTTGGGAGATGCGAAAAAGAGATCCTGGATTCAAGCTTGTTGTCCTACAGTGTTACGACCGTCCCACAGATGACGAACGACCAGTTTGTGCTCTTGGCCGCAGATTGATACATTGCTCAGTCCAAAAAGCGCATAAGTACTCGGACACTTCTACAGTTGCAAATGCGCGTCTACGTACCACGGCTAGTCAGAAAATGCTGGCAGGGAGCTGCAAATGTTTGGATTATAAACCAGCTGAGGAGCCCCACCAAAAGTCAACACACCTCAGCCTGATGTGAGGCGGTTGGCGCTTTGGAGTATCTGTACCTGCGTCTCTGCGTCATGGACAAGCGCGGGCCGGCCGGGCTTGAGATCCTCTTGAGGCCAATCGAAGCGCAGGGACATCGACCAGGAGAGGATCAGGAACCAGGATTAATTTGAATTCAGCTGTAGAAAGACTCGTCCAGAGCGTCCCCACCACTCATTAGGGAAATAAAAATGCGCAGGGGCGGCGCGCTCGCGCTGCTCTTCTCGGAATCGTAGCATGATGCAACCCAGCTGTGAGAAGCGCCGAGCTAGGTCGGTGTTGTTGCTAAGGTTCCCCGCGAAGAGGCCGTCCAGGCAACGGGCAGAAGTACCGGTACGCCTTGCTCGGTTTGGGCGGCTGACGGGGGAGGGGAAGAGGTGCCTTGTTCCCCCTCTCCCCCCCGCCATTCAGAGTGATGGGCGCTGAATGCTGCCTTTCAAGTGCCTTATCTTGTCACTTCACCTTCTGAGCAGAGCACACCCCTCCCTCCAATCCCGTCACTCTACTCGTCTGTTTCCCCATCCTGCCGCCGCACTGCACTCTTTGGGCCATTTTCTCTTCCTCTATTCGTAAGGCAACCCACGACCTCTTTTACCATTTTCTCCTCTGCATCAGCCTCCTCTCCTCCCCACCGTCCAAAACCTCCCCTGCCGGTCCGAAGGCTTTGGTTTTTTCTCTGCCTGTGCCACTTCAAGGGTTTCGCCTTTGACGCGCTCGCACAGCTCTCGTTTGGTGCGCTGCGTCGCTGTCTCTGGCACCACCATCCCACCAACCGTACCGTACAAAGAGAGCTCTACCGTCGCCCCCGCCTTCGACCTGCAACCACCAACTGCTTTTCGTCTCGCCTCCCCAGCCATGGCCGTCACCATCGAGGAGCTCGACAACACTGTCCGCGCCTTCTACGAGGGCCGCGGTGAGCAGGTAAGAGATCGCACACTTTGGCTCTGTAGCCTGTCTGAATATAGGACTGACCTTGAAAACAGCAAAAAGCTGCTCAGCTCGCTCTAAACCAGGTACGCCCGCACGCCTTGTCTCATGGTTTCACCCCGCCTGAAGCTTTCCCCTCCCGACCAAGTTGCAAAAGCACGGAACATGCGCGCAACAAACCAACTGACCGCCGCTGCAGTTCAAAGATGACCCCGACTCTTGGCTTATGGTGGACAAAATCCTGTCGGACGCTCAACACCCCCAGACCAAATGTTGGTCTTCCCTGGCTCTTTTGAGATGCGACTATGGCCAAGGCTAACTCGACAACAGATTTGGGCCTGCAGGTTCTAGACAATGTTATCATGACGAGATGGAAGGTGCTTCCACGAGAGCAATGCCAAGGTTAGATTTTTTGGCGGCATTCCAGTAACTGTTTCGTTGCGACTTCGGGCCTCCTAACTCTGTATAGGTATTCGCAATTTCATCGTGCAGTTTATTATCCAGTGCTCGAGCACCGAAGAATCACTCCAGTCCCAAAAGACCCTCCTCAACAAGCTTAACATCGTCCTCATCTCCGTGCTGAAGCAAGAATGGCCTCACAACTGGCCTACCTTCATCAACGAAATCATTTCATCCTGCCACTCGAGCTTGTCGATTTGCGAGAACAACATGATCATCCTGCGCTTGCTCTCCGAAGAGGTGTTCGACTACTCAGCAGAGCAAATGACGTCCACCAAGACCCGAAATCTCAAGCAAACAATGTGCGCCGAGTTCTCGCAGATTTTCCAGCTTTGCCAGGAGGTTCTGAACACTGCTACCCAGCCGAGCCTTGTCAAGGCAACACTCGAGACCCTCCTGCGCTTCTGCAACTGGATTCCTCTGGGCTATATTTTTGAGACGCCTTTAATCGAGACGCTGCGTACACGATTCTTGTCGACGCCCGACTTCCGAAATATTACTTTGCAATGCTTAACAGAAATCGGTGGGCTTCAGACCGGTGGACCTGGGCAGCCTAACTCGTATGACGAGCAGCTGGTCAAGATGTTTACTGAGGTTCTGACCACCATCGCCGAGATTATCCCCGTTACGCTAGACTTGAAGTCCACGTACCCAACCAGCAATTCCAGGGACCAGGAATTCATCCAGAACCTTGCGCTCTTCCTCTGCAACTTCTTTGGGGCTCATCTCAATGTAAGTCTGGTCACTGTCGTCCCCCATGCAGTCACTAACCATGAGGACTCTGCAGCTTATTGAGAACCTCCCGAACCGCGATTATCTCCTCCACGGCCACTACTACCTGATCAGAATCTCGCAGATCGACGATCGCGAAATCTTCAAGATTTGCCTGGACTACTGGCTGAAGCTGGTTCAAGAGCTTTACGAAGAGATGCAACAATTACCAATCACCGACCTAAACCCTCTCATTGCTGTCGGTGGAGGAATGTCTGGCAGCGGGGCCCCGAACCCATCCCTGCTCATGAACTACCCTCTCAGAAAGCACAAGTACAACGAGATCCTGTCAAACCTGAGACTGGTCATGATCGAAAAGATGGTCCGACCTGAAGAAGTCTTGATTGTGGAGAATGACGAGGGTGAAATTGTTCGAGAGTTTGTCAAGGAGACCGATACCGTGCAGCTTTACAAGACCATTCGCGAAGGCCTCGTCTATCTCACCCACTTGGACGTCGTTGACACGGAGACCATCATGACGGAGAAGCTCGCTCGTCAAGTGGATGGCTCCGAATGGTCTTGGCACAACTGCAACGTTCTCTGCTGGGCCATTGGTTCCATCTCCCTTGCCATGAACGAAGAGACGGAGAAGAGATTCCTCGTCACCGTCATTAAGGATCTTCTTGGACTGACCGAGATGAAGCGTGGCAAAGATAACAAAGCTGTCGTGGCCAGTAACATCATGTACATTGTTGGCCAATACCCGCGCTTCCTGAAGGCTCACTGGAAGTTTCTTAAGACGGTTGTGAACAAGCTCTTCGAGTTCATGCATGAGTCTCATGAGGGCAAGTCGAAGTCACTCCGCGGCAAATTGTATCCATTACTGACCAATTATCAGGTGTGCAAGACATGGCTTGCGATACGTTTATCAAGATTGCTCGACAATGCCGACGCCACTTTGTAGCTCTTCAGCCCAGTGAACAGGAGCCGTTCATTGAGGAGATCGTCAGGAATATGGGTAAGATCACGTGTGACCTCACTCCTCAACAGGTTCATACATTCTACGAAGCCTGTGGCTACATGGTCGCTGCTCAAGGAAACAAGCATCAACAGGAGAGATTACTGGCCGATCTCATGACCATTCCGAATGCCGCGTGGGACGAGATCATCAAGCAGGCTACAGTCAACCCATCCATCCTTCAAGACGCGGATACAATCAAGGTCATTGGCAACATTATGAAGACAAATGTTTCGGCATGCTCGTCCATTGGCCCATATTTCTACCCCCAAATTGGTCGCATCTACCATGACATGCTTCAGATGTATCGTGCAACGAGCACACTTATCTCTGAGGCCGTTGCAAGAGATGGTAAGATTTAACCACTATTCTTCGTATTCCGCTGTTCCTTTCTAATTCGACATTTAGGTGAGCTTGCAACGAAGATGCCCAAGATTCGAGGCCTCCGCACAATCAAGAAGGAGATTCTCAAGCTCATTGAGACATATGTCGACAAGGCCGAGGATCTTCAGGCTGTCCGAGCACAAATGGTGCCTCCTTTGTTGGACTCGGTTCTCGTAGACTACAACAGGAACGTGCCAAATGCTCGCGATGCCGAAGTTCTTAAGGCCATGTCCACCATTATTACCAAGCTCTCAGTACGTAATTCTGTATGCAAAGCGAAATGGCAATGTTCTGACCCAGTCGTGTAGGCACTCATGGAGGACCAGGTCCCGATTATCCTGCAGAACGTTTTCGAATGTACGCTCGACATGATTAACAAGGACTTCTCGGAGTTCCCGGAGCACCGAGTTGAGTTCTTCAACCTACTGAGGGCCATCAATTTGCACTGCTTCCCTGGTAAGATGCCTTGACAACATTAAGAGGAGAGTGAAGCTAACCTGGAAACAGCTCTACTCAAGTTGGACAACAACCAGTTCAAGTTCGTCATTGATTCATGCTCTTGGGCATTCAAGCACGACAACCGAGAAGTCGAAGCTGCCGGGTTGAGCATGTGCTTAGAGCTGATCAACAACATTGCCGACAAGACGGATGTTGCCACCGCAAACGCCTTCTTCCAGCGATTCTTCATCACCATTCTACAGGATGTCTTTTTTGTCGTCACGGATAACGACCACAAGGCCGGCTTCAAGACACAATCAATGCTTCTGATGAAGCTCTTCTACTTCATCCATCCCGCCGATGGGACGTCACCAAAGATTCAAGGGCCGATCTACACTCCTGATCAAGCACAAGCCGGCACCAGTAACAGGGAATTCCTGGGTAACTTCGTGGCCAACTTGTTACGCAACGCTTTCCCCAATCTCCAACCGTACGTCATAATTTCTTGTTGCAGGCGAACTCATACTGACGATATACATATAGAGCACAAGTGGCAAGTTTCGTGGAAGGCTTGTTTACGCTGAACACAACATACGACAAGTTCCGTCTGAACTTGCGAGACTTCCTCATTTCGCTGAAAGAATTTGCTGGCGATAATGCAGAGCTGTTTGCCGTGGAGAAGGAGCAACAGGAGCGCGACGCCAAGGCCGCAGACATTGAGCGGCGTCAGAAGGTCGGTGGACTTCTCAAGCCCTCGGAACTTGACGATGATGAGCTGTGACTTCGCAAAGAGCTCAGGGCAGAGTTTGCACCCAAACGGAACAGCGAGCGTCCATCTGCTGGCGGAACTAGGACAGTTCAAGAAGAGGTGGGTGACGGCTGGGAGTTTTATGGGCTATGACACCGGTTTCCCATCTTTTCTTGCACTGCTGCCCCGGTCAGCTGCTGAAGTGGGCCCGCGTCTCGTATTTTCTTCCTGTATTGATACCAATCCATAGAGGAGTCGCTTGGGTCATTGGCTTGGGAGACGTGGATTGCCGCAGGAGAAAGGGGCCAAGGTTCCATGGCTTGCGCACCACCAGCCATAGCGAATCGAGGTTTGAGTAATGTTCTGTAGATTCAGGAAGAAGGCAATGACCGCAAGAACTACAAAAAATTCGGTGCGATAGCGAGGGGTTGTCGGAGTGAAACTGTTGACAGCAGAACCTTTCGCTGACACATGGCGAATAGATAGCAATTAGTCTAGACTTATATACAAAGACTGAATACATGGCTGAGCTGGTTTGCCACGACGTGATCCTGCTCGTCGTCTGTGACCGTGCCCTGTTGGGACTTAATTAATATAGCTTTTGTCCCCCCCCCCTCCCCTTTTGTTTTTTTTATTCTCTTTACCCCCTGCCCAAATACAGGGCAAAGAC